>ML777799.1:50046-63746 GCA_009831015.1 Picea engelmannii | reverse complement strand
CTAGACTTGTCACTATCATAGTTGATGCCCCCACTGGAAAACCAAGTTTACTTATGAATGTAGAATTCATATTGCTCATGTGCTAGCGTTCACTACATCGTAATATTTTGTTTCTATAGTAAAAAATGAGACCACCTTCTACTTTTTGCAAGTTTAGACTATGGGTAAAATATGAAGACAAAATGCATAGCTAGATGTAGACTTCCTATCATCACCATTTCTACCCCAATTTGAGTCATTATAACCAACCAAATGATTCACATTATTACTACAATACTTTATACCAAGATGATATATAATGGACAATTGTCTTTGTGTGAGTTAAATAGATAAGGTTACAAATAAGTTGTTGATAAAGTATAGCATCGACTTTCATAGAATCACACTCAGTTAGCTTCACTCTTCACTGTTAAGGTGTAGCACATGGTTTACAATGTTTTATCTTGAACTTTTATAAAAGATTCAACACATATTGAAGTTGATAAGTCAAGACATTGTTACCCCTCAAAATGCACCAGTATTTTAGCATTCTTTCTAGATTTGATCTCAAAAGAATATTCATATATTCATATTTGGAGTTGGAGAGACTTGTACTTGGGAGTAGTGATGAGTTTGTGATTTCAGGCGTATCCCTTGGTTTTTCCGCTCAGCAAGCTAGCAACAAATGATAGTCTGATATGACCAACGACATAGAATTTGTTCCTCGTAGATCACCCTCCAAAAATATCAAAAGGCCTACTGTTGCTAGTGCCATAGCTACTATGCAATCATCTATAGTACCCTAATCAAGGAGCATTCCTAAGATAAATTTCCAATACATTGATCAATGAAGTAAGGAGGACAAATATTATCCTAGAATTAGATTGTAGCAATGATAAGAGATAGTGTTGGAGCTACCACCAAAATTGCGCCCACAATGTTGTTTGGAAGCTTGTATTGGGTCAAAAAAAGGCTACTCAAGAATACTATGTCTATTGATTATGAGCTGTCCAAATATTCAAGTTTTAAACCATGGTCCCAAATCATCACCTTATTATCCGTTGCCATTGGTGTGAGACAATATCCATCAACTAAATGAATGTTGTTGATCTTCAACAGATCCATAGTTGGTGAGTATTTTTTGAAGTTTTTTGTATTAGGTATCAAAGGGAGATAGGGTGCACGTAGCATTTCTCTGTTCAAAGAAGGGTTCGTCTTATGACCCATTCAAATCTCAAATGCCCTGAGTCGAAACTCTAACATTCCACCTCAACAAGAATGGTGATACATAAGACTATGACAAATGGAAAACTGGCCATGTTTACATAACATGGCCTAAAGAAGAGAAACACAATGCTTCTGATATTGGTTAGAGCACAAACCTTCTAAAGGTTTGGATTATATTTTGACCAAATATGTTTCTAGAAAATACTTAGGATCATTGGTAGTAGGGAATGAAACACTATTGTATTCTGAAGTATTTCAATATTTAAGGATAGAAGGCCAGAAAATGGTCAACTTGTTGCATATCAAAGTGCATGGTTATCCATAATTTTCAGATCTATTCCAACACTAAGGATTACTCCATGGCATCATTTTGAAGTTGTGTTTAAGGGAAATATTAGCATGGGAAAGGCATTCACATGAGATCATGAGGATCTATTTGTCTTTACAGGAATTGCTAGCATCAGAATTTCCAGATCTCATGAAGAATGGATTCTTTTGAAGCAAATAAACTCCTTTACTTTTCTTGTATCACTTATGTGTAGATCTAATTTTTGAATCTAGTGAAGATATTGCACAATAGGAATAGAGACATGATCAAAGCCAAGTTGGAAGAGCACTCCAAGGAAGACAAATAATTTTGGACAACCAATAGAAATGACACACCACATGCAGTAATTAAAATTTGTTTGCAAACCTGCTTCATGCATTGTGGCCAATATTAGTGGTGGATTTGGTGGTATATTTCAATAGTATCTTGGTGGTAGATTTCAACAGTATTGAAAAATGGTGCTCCTAGTGGCACCTCCCTTGAAATACAACTATGAGCTAGCCAATAATACACAAATGTTTCAATGAGCCTAGACAAAGTTGTATAACACTTTCACGCAAGTCAAGGCCATTTAAATCCAAGAGATGTACAAATACAATCTATGATACTTGTAATGGAATGAATATAGAAACAATTAATTTGTGATGAAAATTGATTTGACAATGCAACTGCCACATATTATTATGATTGAGATATGAAACTAAATGATAAAAAATACAACAATCTAGTCAACAACAATGATCCTTAATCAAGTTCAAAAATAATAAGGTCAAAGAAAACAGAGTAAACCAATAAGGCTTGATTTTAAAATTTTGAAAAGAGGGGGGGTCAATTCAGTGGACTTGGGGAGTTGTTGAGGCCTCAACACCCCATATAAATTGGACAAACTCCCTTGAAAGCACAAGAACAAAATTACCAAAAATGTGGATAAATGGAATTTGAGAAAGTGTGTGTTGTTGCAACCTAAAAATCATATATTAGATGATGAAGCATACAACCTTGATCAAGTGAGCCCTCTCCYCCCMAAAAAAACCTCAAAAAAGTGGAAAGATAGTGAGAGCCCTCCTAAAAGAAAACCCAAAAAAGGAAAAAAGTAAGGATTAAGCCTAGAAGTTCCTTGAAGTGGAGGGTCAAAAAGATATTCTTAGTGGCGAGACAATTCATAAATAAAGGAAGAAGAGAAAGGCCAAAAATCCAAAACATACAATCAAGTTGATACATGGTGATGAAGATAATTCTTATGCACATGATAAGGGTCTTTTTACTTCTCAGTAAAATTTGGTAAATTTGGTTCCTCTAGCTTGGTAAGTACTTCTTTCATAGGTTTTTCTACTTTTAGTTTTACTCATCCTTTGATGTTATTGATTATTTTGTTGGTATAGGGAGGAGTCTAATGGAGTATCTCTTCATTTGAGGGTGGAAATTGAGATCTCTTCGATAATCTCTAGTCTTGGTGATGGAATGAAGTACCTCTTCATTCGAGGGTGGAGATTGAGATCTCTTCGATAATCTCTACTCTTGGTGATGGAATCAAAATCCACCTATCTTCATCATGTTTGCAGCCCCACTGTGAAACCATCCTCCACAATAGTTTGTTTTATTGTACCATACATACAAGTGCAAAATCTAAGTAGTGTTGTTTAGTTTTTAAAGATTTTATTTTATGTTCATCCTCTTTGCAACACCACTATGAAACCATGCTCAACAATAGTTTGTTTTATAGTGCCATACATGTAGGTGCAAAATCTAAATAGTCTTGTTTAGTTTTTAAATCTTTTTTTTGGTTTTATTAAGATTATTGACTTGACATTATCCAAATGTTGATTTTATAGATAGTATATCGTCGTTTGATTTGACTTTCTTTTTGCAACATGATAGCAATAGGGAGAGAAATAGTGATCACATAATGTCCCCAATAATATATCTAGAGGTAAGTCTCAATTAATATTTCATTTGTTTATTGTTATTAAGTAGTAATGGTTTGTCTTTGTCATGGTTATGTGCTTTTGATATTTTTTATCGACATTATCAAGTTCATGTTTTTATTATTACTTTAATGCTCATATTATAAATTTTACGTCAGTGTTATTAATGTAACGTCGACATTATTAACCACTCAATAATTTCATTTTGAGTAGGTGACAATGACAATTTGAGTGGTGGGGACAAGGATGACATTGACGATATAATGCATGCATCTTAGACCCCAAAGTCATCAATAAGTTTTGACCATAGGCTTTTCTAGAGTGGGTTTTTTTCCTAAACTGGTGTTATGTTTGTTTTATTATTGATGTTATATCCCATGCTGGAATTATGCTCATGGTCAAGCAACTTGAGCAGGAGGTGGATGAGTAACACAAGTAGGAAGTGGACAAACAACAATTGAATGAACAACATGTCAACAATTAGAAACAATATGGATTGTACCTTTTCTTTTATATGTTTTTGTTTTGTTTTGGTCATTTAGTGTTGGTAATATAAAGCTACTGAAGTTATATATCATGAATTATGACGTTATGCCTTCTGTTTTTCTTTTTGTAGAAGGATGATTATGGAAAATCTAATGACCATGATGTTGAACCGGTAGATTCGAACCTAATTAATTATCATGGTGTTTGATCAATAGAGTCACTTGAGCATTTCATCCCAAACCTATAAGCAAGCAAACTTTCTTCCAAAACTCTTGGATCGTCAAACAATAGGATGTTGATCTTCTATCTAGGAATCTTCATTTTCTTGATTTGAAACCCCATTAATTAAAGTTGAATCTAATGCATAAAAAGAAAAAAAAATCCCATGATACACATCACATTGGATGAAGACCAAGTACCTGGTAAGAGAAATGAATGGAAAAATACTATGGTAGCACTATATTGTGATGACCAAGTGCCTATGCAAGGCAACCCTATTATCGAAAGGTTTTTGTTGCCACTCTAGAGTATAATAAAACTTTGTCATTGGAATAAAACAAACAACAATTCTACCATTTTCTTGAATTGATGTTTGAGAAAGAGAAGGTTTCTCATAATGGACTCTTCATAATACAATCTCGAACTCTTTTTAATAATGTGACGTTGTCAAAATTTGACACTATTATACATACTTAATGGCAATACCTTTATAATTTAATGCATACTCAATAACCATATTTTGACATAAAATGTTTTGGGTCAATTTTTTTATTTTTTTAAATGTTGTTTTGATATTAAACTCTTATGTTGTTTATATTATTTTACACTCATATGTTGCTATATTCTTATGTGATTTATGTTCAAAAGCATGTAAGGGAGCTATAAAAAAGGCAGCGAATAAACATTTCCAAGATTTCTACATGGCTCAAGATACTTTGAATACAGTCGGGCAAGTAAATATAACAGGTTTATATCCCATGATGCTCAAGGAGGAAGATTCCACTATTCTCTTCCAACCCGTTTCTTTGGAAGAATTAAGAGAGGTTCTCTTTAAATTCAAAAAAACAAAGAGCCCAGGGCCAGATGGCTGGACCTTTGAGTTCTTCACTCACTTTTTTGATGTTGTTGGTTAGGATCTTCTTGATATGGTAGAAGAAACGAGAAGGTTAAGGTCTGTAGGGGGAAGCCTTAACTCGGCATTTCTGACCTTAATTCCAAAGGCTAACAAGCCCAAAACCTTCGATGACTATTGACTAATATCATTATGCAATTTGTGCTATAAAGTGATTTCAAAAATCACCTCTAATCGGATAAAACCGATTCTATCCAATGCTCTCTCTGTTGAACAATTGGGATTCCTTTAAGGTAGGAGGATACAAGATGCAATCGAAACTGTCCATGAAAGCTTACACAGTATTAAAAAGAAAAAGTTAAAAGCCTTGGTTTTAAAATTGGATCTAAGGCAAGCCTATGACTGTGTGGATTGGGATTTCTTAAGACTTATCCTAATCTCAACGGGGTTTGGAATCCAGATGACCAACTAGATTATGGCTTGTGTGACGTCCTCAACTTTTGCAGTTTTAATAAATGGTGAAGCCACAAAGTTTTTTAGGAATGGAAGGGGACTGCATCAAGGGTGTCCACTATCTCCACTTATGTTCATATTAGTCATGGAAGGGATCAACTTATCACTGAATAAAGTGCTAGGAGAAGGTAATATTACAGTTCATTATGCAGGGATTTCGGGAAGTGAACTTGATCCCTTCGAAAATCTTCTCCCATACTCCTTTTTCGAGCTCTCTTCGGGCTTCAAATATTTGGGATATCATTTAAAGATTGGTGCATACAGGGAGAAAGATTGGGATTGGCTAATAACAAAAATTACAAAGAGAATAGAACTATGGTGCAACAGGTGGCTATCCATGGGGGGAAGATACACACTGGTAAAAACAGTGCTCAAAGGCCAACCAATATATTGGATGTCAATGGAAGCTATTCCTCGATCAATTTTAAAGCAAATCGGAAAACTCATGTTTAAATTCTTTGCAAATGGGATTTACTCTCAAGACCAAAAAAATTTGGGGGCTGGGGTCTTAGAAATCTTGTATTGTTTAATACAACACTCAATGCTAACACATTGTGGAGGGTCCTGACTCAACAGGGGATTTGGCACAAGGTCCTAAGGGATAAGTATCTAAAGAATTCTAATGTTATCAATTGGTACATGTTGGCTAGTCAAAAAGTTACCGCAACATCAAGGATGTGGAATAGCCTGGTACAAACTGTTCATGTTATAATTCATTGGTTGAGTTGGTCCCCAGGGATGGGACATTACATTAATTTAGGTAGAGATCGGATTATCGGTCTGGGACAAAATTCTTTCCTTTTGAAATATTTAATATCGATTCTAAACCTTAAAAGAATCACTACACTGGCCCTTGCCTCTATCTCGCAAAATATGATTACTCTATCCGAGATATGGACTAGTAGTATGGACTTGGGACTATCGGGCAACTTAGCAACCGAATGGGAACACTTCTGTGATAATTTAAATCAAGCCGGGGTTTCACTCCATGAGGCTGAAGACACTCTGATCTGGACGGGAGGGGATACATCAGGGAGGATGACTGTTAAAACTATTTATACATCGCTTATATCAACTCAAGAGCTACCACTAGTGAGCGGATGGAAAATCAAACTTTGGAAATGGAATGTGCAGCTAAAGATAAAGTTATTTATTTGGATGGCGACTGACTATAAGGTATTAACGTGGCACGTATTACAAGGTAAAAGTTGGCAGGGTCTCGGTCGCTGCCCTCTTTGTAAAACTAATAATGAAGAGATTGACCATCTGTTGGTACATTGCTCCTTTACACAGTCAGTTTGGGATAAATTATCATACCTGCTCAAACAAAAATACCATTGGAAGGGTCCTTCCCTAAGTGTTTGTTTTGATTCTTGTTTAAAGGAAAATTCGGTCCTAATCAAGCTGGTTATTCACCTTTGTTGGCATATATGGATTGAGAGGAATCAAGTTTCTTTCAAGGATAAACCACCCTCGATCTAGGCAATAATTTATACAACTTTGAGAGCACAAAATCCAGGTACCTCAACCAAAAGTTTGAATGCTTTAAAATGGAGTCTGATCATATATTGACTTTTTTTTACGGAGCATCTATTCATAAGGGAAGGAACTGTGGGGTTGGGGGAGTCTTTAAGTTTCCTAATTTGAAAGCAATTAGATGGCATATTAATGGAGGAAATGGTACAAATTCCAAAGCTGAGTTATTGGGTGCTTGGGTATCATTAACCCTAGCAAAACTATGGAATATTACAAAGATTAAAGTGTTGGGGGACTCGAAGGTGATAATAGACTAGCTCAACAAAAAAAGCAATTTGAATGCCATTGACATTGAAAGCTGGAAGCGCAGAACCAAGGCATTTGTTAGGACCCTATAATGTACCTTTTTGCTCATACTTTTTGCTATCATTACATCATTTTCCCCCTCATATTCAATCCTACATTATCACCTTAATCTATTCTCCCAAAAGTATATAACGTTTCTTCTCTTTGCTATATGTTTAATTTGTTTTACATGTAATTTTACATTACTTTCATACTTAGCCATTAATAAAAAATATATAGTTGCTAAAACAGTTTGAAGACTGCAGTTAATATATCGTTGCTGCTTAAAGACCACGTTGTTGAAACAGTTACGCAAATCCCGTTGCTGAAACAGTCTGTGATGCTGAAACAGTTACGTTGCTGAAACAGTTAAACAGTACGCAAGTCCCATTGCTGAAACAATCCGTGATTTGCGATGCTGAAACAATTACGATGCTGAAACAGTTATGTTGCTGAAACAGTTAAACAGTACGCAAATCCCGTTGCTGAAATAGTCTGTGATTTGCGATGCTGGAACAATTACGTTGCTGAAACAGTATCTCACATACAGCAGTAACAAGAAAGGATAATTAAAGGAGCTGTTACACTGGCCGCAATAGCTGTACCTCAAAGCCAACACCATTACAACCATTGTAACAACATTTTGCTACAGAAGATCAGAATATCCTATTCCATCATAGAAGATTAGATCAGACTAAGAATATGATTTGTATATATACATGTAATCTTATGCTTAATGGTATTAAGGGGATTCTCCTCTTTAAATAGAGGAGAAATCAACATTTCTGGGGATTACAGAAGGCTTAGCTAGAAGTGAATTACAGAGAAGGAGCGTGTTTTGATATTGTAACTTGTCACATTAGACAGATGAATAAAAGATCATTTTGAGCATTTCTTCTTAGTTCCCTTTCATTTCTGGGGAATCTTGTGAGAAGGAGATGGCCCACCTTCTTCACAAGATTCACCCATTAGTTTCTGTAGTGTGTTAATTATTGTTTTTATTCACGCCTTGTTAAACTCTGTTTTGCTGAAACTCTGTTTCCACTGATTGTTGCAACGTTTTCATACAATTCATTCCTAGGTAATTGTTGATCGTTTTGATTGGTAACTCTATTTGCATAATGAGTTTATGAAAGTGTGATAGTCAGACACAGGTGTTGAAGATTCCTACTTTGGGGAATAGGGTCCTGTTCTCTGTTAAAGAATAGTTAGTCTTCTCTTTTACAGTTGCTGAAAGGTTCCTCTTTCCTAGGTTGTTGTTTCTTAATGTAATCCAAGATTCTTCTGATAATTATTTTCTTCTGAATCTTGAATTCTGTAATAGAAAGATTGTTTTCACTGTAATTCAAAGTAGAACTTCAGTCTGTTCAAAGCAAGGTATGATTAGTGTAATTTTTACTACAAGTTTAGATTGCTTTTGAGATTGAGCATATACAGTGTGTGATTGCCTTTGAAATAAACAGACTTCCCTGGGTTGACAATTTATGTAACACTTGATTGTTTTAATTAATAAACAATTATAGTGAACAACATTTTGGCGTCGTTGCCGGGGAAGGGAATTATAGATTTCAAAAGCATTTATGTTTTTCTTTCAGATGTTCAGATTGCATGAGAGGACGTGGAGCCCCCAAGGAAACTGACCCTACAGGTGGTAGGGGCAGGGGCAGAGGAAGGGGAGGAAGAAAGAATTTTATCGACGAGATTACATCAAAATCTAAATCTTTTGTTCCTCAGCGACCAAGATCTCGAAAACCAAAGCCTCAAACTTCCCTTCAAGCAAACTTTGAAACAGAGACAGTTGAGAAACCAACAGAAAACATTGAGGATCGAGCAAGTGCAGTAGGGGAACAAACAGAAGAAACCATGGATGGGTATAATGAAGAACTGCACCATGAAGAACAGGTAGAAGAGGTAAACGATGAAAACTCTTTTTCTACCTTAGGATTTCCTATTGGTGATCTTCCTAGAGGAGTAGCTCCCATGAAGAATATTCTACTTTCAACTTTACCTCACTTTCATGGTTTATCTTCTGAAGATCCTGATGAATTCCTTTTCGAGTTTGATATATTATGCAGAAGTTATGATTACATTTCCAATGCTAAAAAATTAAAGCTATTTCCTGCAACATTAAAGGGAAATGCATTAAGATGGTTCATGAGTCTTGGAGGTCATGTAATCACAACATGGGATCAGATGAAACAAAAATTTCTGCACAAATATCAAGACTATTGGCGAACAAGAGAAAAAAGAGAGGAGCTATTTAAGATGATACAGAAAGAGGATGAAAATATGGAGGACTTTGTGGAAATGATACAGTATAATCTACAAAGATCCAGTCACCCCAATGTAAGTAAAGATATTCTTAAAACAATATTATTAAAAGGAGTAAGGGATGACTGTCTAGATATGCTAAATATGCTTGGTAAAGGGGACATATCGAAAGAATCATATGATAAAATTGTTAGCCTCTGTAAAATATGTTCAAGAGGAGCTGCAAGGAATAGATCAAACAACATGGATACCACATTTTCAAGAGTTCAAAAATCAGCCAGTGGAGGAGCAACAAAAGCCAAAATAGGTAATTTACTTGAGGATTTTAAAACTGAAATGTTAAGTTCTTTTGCTTCACAAATTAACACCTTGCAGATTAAAAAGAAACAAGTCGAAGCATAAGCGGATCTATCCATCTTTTGTTCCAAATGCAGAGAAAATCACCCACTAAGGGAATGCCCATTGGACAAAATGCCAATTTGCACCCTTTGTGATAAGAATCATGAGACTCAACAATTCCCTTCTTTACCAGGAATCAAAGCAGCATTACAACCAACCGATGAAGAAGCTGAAGCTGTCTATCTGTTGACATAGAGAAGGCAATGGAAACCGCGGGGACAAGGTACGAATCCTAATATGCCATTTACATCTTCTAATCGTTGGAATAATTATCCTTCTTTTAGTCAAGCAAATTACCCTCCTTTTAACCAAATGCAATACCCACCCTTCAATCAAATGAATTACCCACCCATGCAACAAACAAACCCTCTCATTGTAGACCCAACAATGTGGACTCCCTGGCCTCCACAACAACAACCTTACTTTAACCAATGGAATCCAAATTGGAGAGGTCAACAACCCTCGTTTCCAAATCAATTTCCCCAATTTCAATCACAATTTCAGCAAACACTCCCTTTACCATCAGGTGCTCCACCCAATAATCAAATGATGCGTCCCCAACTACCTGTACAACCTAACCCTAACCCCAATACTAAGGCTGTGCAGTGTATTGATATTCAAAACCAGCCTCTACTTTCTGTTTTCCCTGCACAATGCAATGATATTCATTTATGTTCTGGGAAAATAGTAGAACCTATCATTGATGATGTTACCTCTTCTGATTCCGATAAAGAAGAAATAAAAAAACACGATTCACTTGAAGAGGTACAACCATCCTCAAATACTGTTGCTGAAACAGCAGAACCACCATTCCCTGAGCATTTAGCTTTGACTAAAACTCCTGAGCCACCTGCTTTCAATCTTCTAGGGGAATTACAAAATCTCTACGTCAAAATTCCACTATTACAAGCACTAAGAGATGTACCAATTTATGCCAGAACTATGCGAGACATTTGTGTTAAGAAACCCGGTAGGAAAACTAAATATCTCCTCACAGTTCATGTCATGGGCGATCTGTCTGCACTAATGTCAGGTAAAGCTCCTCCAGTCAAATATGGTGATCCCGACCATCCTACTGTCACAGTGCAAATCAGAAAAACAATAATCCCCTGGGTTCTGGTAGACTTAGGCGCTGCTATCAATATTATGACTCTTGAAACTTCACAACTGTTACAACTGAAGAATGGAATCAGAGATACCCCAACCATTCTAGAATTAGCTGGCCATTCTACAATCAAACCGGAAGGAGTTATTGAAGACCTAATCATCTCAGTTTTGTCCTGGAATTATCAAGCTGACTTTGTGGTATTACAACCTAAAACAAAATTGGGGGATCATCCTCTAATTTTGTGCAGGCCTTGGCTAGCCACAACAGATGCCTTTATCAGCTGCAGATCTAGTTCAATGACAATTTCCAATGGATATGAGACCAAACAACTTACTCTCTACCCTTACGCTACACCCTTGATTAATAATGACAATTCCTTATGGGTGGAATATGATGATCAAACTACTCAACCTATCTTGACTATCGGACAAGCTTTAAGCCTTAAAGATGCCACTGAGGATGAAATAATTAATAATTTTATTTGTGAACCCTCCTCTGTGACTCCAAAAACACATAAATAACTAGCTGCACTTGTGGAGTCAGATACCCAGGAAAATATTAATTCTGAAGACCTACCTCAAACACCAGCTACCATCTCTTCTAAAAGTATACCAGTAAAAATTGAACCTGACAAAACATTGAATATAAACCCCAACTTGACAGTTGCTGAAGCACATCAATTAATGAATTTACTTCTTGAACATAAGGAAGCATTCACATGGGACTATACAGATATGAAGGGAATCTCTCCTGAATTATGTACTCATCGTATCTATATCAAGGAAGATTGCCGACCGATCTGTCAATCTCAACGGCGAATGAACCATAATTTAAGGAAAATTCTTAAAGAAGAACTTCAAAAATTGCTTAATGCAGGGTTTATATATCCTATATCTGATAGTGAATGGGTTTCCCCATTGGTAATAGTTCCTAAGAAAAACGAGAAATGGAGAGTGTGCATATATTATAGAGCCTTAAATAAAGCCACTCAAAAATATCACTTTCCGTTACCAATTATTGATAAGGTGTTAGATAGTTTGTCAGGGAATAAATTCTTCTCTTTCTTAGATGGTTTCAATGGGTATAACTAGATCAAAATTGCACCCCAAGACCAAGATAAGACCACTTTTACTAGCCCCTGGGGAACTTTTGTTTATAGAGTTCTCCCATTTGGGCTATGTAATGCACCAACAACCTTTCAAAAAGAAGTTATATGAATCTTTTCTGATATGATTAATGACTCTATGGAAATTTTTATGGATGATTTTACCCCTTATGGTGTCTCTTTTGAGGAAGCACTACAAAATCTTGAGAATGTACTTAACCGATGTATACAAGCCCACCTCTCCTTAAGCACCGGAAAATGTCATATGATGATGAGTGAAGGAGTGGTACTTGGACATTTTATTTCATCTCAAGGAATTCAGGTAGATCCATCCAAGATACAAGTCATTGAGAACCTTCCTATTCCCAAAACCCAAACAGATGTGAGAAGTTTCTTAGGACATGCTGGATACTATAGAAGATTTATCAAAAAAATTTCCAAAATAACTTCTCCTTTGTTTGTGCTACTTATGAAAAATGTTGAATTCAAGTGGACTGATCTTTGCCAGGAAGCATTTGATGCACTCAAACATCAGTTATCTACAGCTCCTATTTTAAGGGGACCTGATTGGGCACTCCCCTTTCATATATCCTCTTATGCCTCATATACTGCAATATGATCTGTCTTGGGACAAGAAGAAAATCATCTCCCTTATGCTATCTACTTCATTAGAAAGAATATGAGTCCTACTGAACTTAACTATACAGTTATCGAAAATGAATTTTTAGCAGTTATCTATGCTATTAATAAATTTTGACATTACATCACTGGTTATTCTACTTTTGTCCATACTGATCATTCAACTATTAAATATTTAATGAACAAATCCGTCACAAATGCTCGAGTCACCAGATGGTTACTATTGTTACAAGAATTTGATATTACAATTGTAGATCGACCAAGAAAATAAAATGTAGTTGTTGATTTTCTTTCTTGGTTAACACCTAATGATAATACTCCACTAGATGATTCCTTTCTTGATGAATATTTATTTGCAGTATCTGTTCACTCACCATGGTATGCAGACATTGCTAATTATATGGTTGCAGGGAAGTTACAACCACACCTATCCCACCGAGAGAAAAGAAAAATCATTCAACAAAGTGCTCGGTATAGCTGGATAAGTGGGTGTCTTTTCTACACAGGACTTGATCAAAAAATCCGAAGATGCATTAGAGAAGATGAGGTTTATGATTTACTAAAAGCTTGTCATGATGATCCTTGTGGAGGGCATTTTGCTGATAAAAGAACGACACATAAAATTATGAGGATGGGTTATTATTGGCCCTCACTTTTTAAATATGCAAAGAAATATGTTTGGGCCTGTGATAGCTGTCAAAGAATGGGTCAACCTAATCATAGAGATGAAATGACATTAAACCCCCAGGTAGTACTCGAACCATTTGAAAGATGGGCCTTAGACTTTGTAGGACCCATTAACCCTCCATCCAATCAAAAAGTTTATA
>ML777798.1:1952777-1963985 GCA_009831015.1 Picea engelmannii | reverse complement strand
CGAAAGGAAAAAAAGAACTGAGACTCTGTGATAGTCCAGTCTTGTACACAGTTGTAAACAAACATTGATCTTAATACAAAGAAAAGTAGTTTTTCATGCATATGATGTGTATTTATGTTATCTGTGTTCTTTGAATGATATATGTATGTCAACATATGTTGTAGATGTATATGTTAAATTTCATCTGTAGGATTAAGATAGACTTCTTAGTCTTTGAGAGTTGTTGAGTTATTTCTGGGTTCTTTAGGCTGTGCAAAGAATGCACAACAAAGTCTTGAAACTCTGTGAGCTAGTGCAAAGAGCACATATCTGCGTTATGTGTTGAATTTAGGAAGAACGTGCCAGGAGGGTACACTAGAAGAATTATAAATTCAAGAAGGAGTCTCAAGGTTGTTGAATACCTTGAAGGAACATAGGTGTAGGAGATAGCACAGTTAGAGTTAATGAATACTCTGTTTTCTTTGCAAGATGTGCATTGTGTAGGATAAAGGGAGTTAGTCTAAAAGAAATTTCCTTTCAGAAGTTCCAAAACTCAGGAGGAAGAGTGAAATCAAGTGTCAAAGCAAGGTTTGTTTCAAGTCTCAAGCTCAGAAGAGATAGAGAACAAGACGTTGAAGCCTATAAGACTTTGAAGGTCCTCGAAGTCTTGAGAATTACAGTGTTCATAAGAGGAGTTGAAGATTTAATTTACCTCGCGAGAACAAAGCTCAGGAGGAGTAGTGGCTCTAAGTCTCGAGAGGAAACACTTGAAAATTTTATAAGTTTTGAAGAGTTGAAGTGCTCAAAGGTGGAGCACAGAAAATTGAAGTTCGAAGAAAGAACAAGTATGGAGGATTGAGCAAGAGAAATCCTTCAGGAAAGAATTTTGAAGACTGAATAAGATTGAGGTTCAAGATCCATTCAGAAAGAGACAAAATCTTACAAACCGGTTAGATCTTTGAGAAGTAGCGCATTGGTTAGTCACGAGGAGTCATTGGAATTTTGCGAAACCAAAATATTTGGAAGAAGCAGAGTGAAATTCACGAAATCGCGGAACGTGAAATCCTGAAATCATCAGGACTATCCATTGAAAGAGGATACATGGCGACAGATCAACGTTTCGCTAATTTGTAAATCGAGAAGTTGGAGGTATGAGTCGTGAAGATTCACGAAACGCGAAATCACGACATAATCATAACCGTTGGATGAAGAGCTAGTGTGGACCATTGATATGATCTGAATATTTCCCAATTTTGGGTATTAGAAGATAGGGAGAATGGAGGTGAATCACATCAGGAGTTCCCGATACGCGAAATCCCGATGCGCTTGGAAGGATTGGCCCCAGGTCATAGTGAAGGGTCATATGGATGAAGGATAAGGTAGGAGCTAGCATGGGATAAACCCTTGTCGGAATTTTGGGACTGAGAAGTTTGAAGGATGAAGAGTCGGTTGACTCATATAGCCGATACGAAAAATCACGACACACCTTTTCGGATAAGCATGTGGTCACAAGGCTTCGTCCCGTGGAGAAGACTTACAATTAACACTTTTGTACACGAGTGGAGTTTTGCAAAGACTCATGGATTGTTTTTTGAGAGGTTCCAATAGGGAATCAAAGACTATTTTAGTTCAGTCTTGAAAATATCCTAGATCGGGAGGTCGCGCAGCCCTTGGAGAGGAGCGGGGTCTGCACCAAGTGGTATTAGAGCTCAGATTTTTAATTTCTATAGTAGAGGGTAGATAAAGAGAATAATTTGATACCATCAAGTGGTGTCAGAGTAGAAATTTTCATCTGTAGATTTCAGGTGAAAGAGAAAGAGGAGAAAGACAAAATTTTGTTTGCAGATGGCAGACAAGGGCGAGACAGATGAAGGAGACAGAGCACTGATGCTCCGTGTGTGATTTCTAGAAAGGTATGCAATAAATGGTAGAAAGATAGATGAGATGAAAACAAAGGGTGGAAAATGGATACTGAAGGCCATCTGGGTGGTCAGGGCAAGGACCACCAGCAAAAAAACAAATTTGATATAAATAAAGAGCTCACAGAAATAAGAGAAAAGATGGAGAGGTTAGCATTGAAGATGCAACAGGATGCAAAGGTACACTGGACATATGAATGGCCTTTGAAGAGGAAAGCAAAATGGTCTATCCAGAAGTTGATGTCTAGAAGGCAACAACAAATGTTGAAAAGGTGGTTGAGCCATGCTAAAAACCTCAGTGACACAGAAGAGGAAGTGGTTCACATCTGTGAGCCAAAAAATGGGAAGGGTCTTAGTGATGATGAGGATATGAGATCTTTGGGAGATCTCATAGACTGTCAGGAGGACAACAATGGAAATTTATATTTCCAGGTGGGCAATGATATGAGATTAGCAGAGGATCTCATAAACTGCCAGGGGGGCAGAAGTGAACTTTCAAGTTGCCAGGTGGGCAATGGAAAGAGATCATTGGAAGATCTCATGTACTGCCAAAGGAGCAGTAATGAAAGTTCAGATTAACCAGGTGGGCAATGAAATGGGATCATGGGAGGATCTCATAGACTACCAGGAGAGCAGGGGGAAAAAAATTCTAAGTTGCCAGGTGGGTGAGGAGAGTGAAGGGAGACTATTTGAAATTCCTATGAACTCATCTAAGAGTTTATATCAGCAAGGAGAGATGATGGAGGAAGATCAGAGGAGCATTATGATCATTGGGGGAATTGAGGTATTCCTACCAAGTAGCCCAGTTGGGGCCAGAGCATGTGTTGCATATGCAACATCAGAAGAAAGACTACCAACAAAGACTATCAAAGAGGGGGAGAAGGAGCATATATTGATGTCTTTCCCAATGGAAGAGGAGAAAACAATTGATATTATCACTCCATGGGAGATATAATTGATCATGCTGGAGGATTGGTTGAACAATCTAGAACCAAAAGATGGCTCCCAGAAGATAATCATGAAGATTTCAAGAGAAGCGCATTCGACAAAATTGCTCAGAAATTTCATCCAGGAAGCTGAACAGAAGATGACTGCAACACTGAAGCATGCAACAGAAGATGAAGCAGAATTCCAGTCTGAAGAACAGTTGGAGGAAGCTAGAACTGAACTAGCACAAGGAAAAATGGTAGAATCTAATCTGTCAGAAGAGGAAGAAGCTAAGCAACAATTCAGTAAGGGGACTCCAGAATTGAAGTTTGCAACAAAGTGGAAAGTTAGTGCTACAAGAGGAGATGAAGACAATATGAGAGATCAATTAGGTTTGTCTATTGATAAGTATGGAGACTAGGAAGTGAAGCAGAAAAAATTGCGTAAGAAGAGCCAGCCACATGAGCTGCTGGAAGAGGTGATAGAAGAAATTAGAAAGCTGATGTTGAGGTCAGTAGAGGAGATTGTTAGAAAGGATAAGCTGAATAGAAGGGATCCTGCCATAGCAGCAGGGAAGCAACAACAACAACAACAACAAAGCATAGGAGCAAGTAGACAGTTCTAAAGAAAATTTTTGGATCCAGGTGGATTTTGACATAGCTGGAGTGCTCATGAGTAGGAGCTCATGAGTTTTTCACAGCAGTGGAGTATGATGCAGGAGCATCTTTCCACCTCGACGGATGCGTCAAAAAACAACACGTCAACACGCATTTGGAGATAAGGAGAGGCGCCGACCCTCTCATTTCCAAAATTCGAATTATAAAATTCTGTGAATGTATGTGTAAGGTTGATAAAACGCCAAAGCCATGTCTTTGGACATGTGTGGATTGGTTCAACAGAATAACCAACTATTAGTAGGTTCAGATCCGTGTCGGGTCTGGATATCTGTTTAATGTAATGAGTCATAGGTTAAGGTGTCTTAACGAAATAATGATTGTACTAAGGCGGTGGAGAGGATAAACTCATAGAGACCTCTTTTGTAAAAAGGAGAGAGATATTTTGTACTGAGAGAGTTTTTTTACATTAGATTAGATTAGAGAAGAATAACGATTGAGTAGAGAAAGGAAAAAAAGAACTGAGACTTTGTGATAGTTCAGTCTTGTACACAGTTGTAAACAAACATTGATCTTAATACAAAGAAACGTAGTTTTTCTTGCATATGATGTGTATTTATGTTATCTGTGTTCTTTGAATGATATATGTATGTCAACATATGTTGTATATGTATATGTTAACTCTCATCTGTAGGATTAAGATAGAATTCTTAGTCTTTGAGAGTTGTTGAGTTATTTATAGGTTCTTTTGGCTCTGCAAGGAATGCACAACAAAGTCTTGAAACTCTGTGAGCTAGTGCAAAGAGCACACACCTATGTTATGTGTTGAATTCGGGAAGAACGTGCCAAGAGGGTACACTAGAAAAATTATAAATTCAAGAAGGAGTCTTAAGGTTGTTGAATACCTTGAAGGAACATAGGTGCAGGAGATAGCACAGCCAGAGTTACTGAATACTTTGTTTTCTTTGCAAGATGTGCATTGTGTAGGATAAAGGAAGTTAGTCTAAAAGAGATTTCCTTTCAGAAGTTCCAAAACTCAAGAGGAAGAGAGAAATCAAGCATCAAAGTAAGGCTTGTTTCAAGTCTCAAGCTCAGAAGAGATAGCGAACAAGACGTCGAAGCCTATAAGACTTTGAAGGTCCTCGAAGTCTTGAGAATTACAGTGTTCAGAAGAGGAGTCGATGATTTAATTTACCTCGCGAGAACAAAGCTCAGGAGGAGTAGTGGCTCTAAGTCTCGAGAGGAAACACTTAGAAAAAATTCTAAGTTTTGAAGAGTTGAAGTGCTCAAAGGTGGAGCACAGAAAATTGAAGTTCGAAGAAAGAACAAGTATGGAGGATTGAGCAGGAGAAATCCTTCAGGAAATAATTTTGAAGACTGAATAAGATCGAGGGTCAAGATCCATTCAGAAAGAGACGAAATCTTACAAGCCGTTAGATCTCGAAGAAGTAGCACATTGGTTAGTCACGAGGAGTCATCAGAATTTCACGAAACCAAAATATTTGGAAGAAGCAGAGTGAAATTCACGAAATCATGAAATGTGAAATCCTGAAATCATCAGGACCATCCATTGAAAGAGGATACATGGTGAGAGATCAACGTTTCTCTAATTTGTAAATCGAGAAGTTGGAGGTACGAGTCGTGAGGATTCACAAAACGCGAAATCGCAACATAATCACAATCGTTGGATGAAGAGCCAGTGTGGACCATTGATCTGATCTGAATATTTCACAATTTTGGGTATCAGAGGATAGGGAGAATGGAGGTGAATCACATCGGGAGTTCTCGATACGTGAAATCTCGACGTGCTCAGAAGGATTGGCCCCAGGTCATAGTGAAGGGTCATATGGATGAAGGATAAGGTAGTAGCTAGCATGGGATAAACCCTTGTCAGAATTTTGGGACTCAGAAGTTCGAAGGATGAAGAGTCGGTTGACTCATATAGCCGATACACGAAATCACGACACACCTTTTCGGGTAAGTGTGTGGTCACAAGGCTTGTTCATGTGGAGAAGACTTACGATTAGCACTTTTGTACGTGAGTGGAGTTTTGAAAAGACCTGAGAATTGTTTTTTGAGAGGTTCCAGTAGGGAATCGAAGACTATTTCAGTTCAGTCTTGAGAAGATCCTAGATCGGGAGGTTGCGCAGCCCTTGGAGAGGGGGGTCTGCACCAAGTGGTATCAGAGCTCAGATTTTTAATTTCTGTAGCAGAGGGTAGATAAAGAGAATACTCTAATACCATCAAGTGGTGTTAGAGCAGAAATTTTCATCTGTAGATTTCAGGTGAAAGAGAAAGAGGAGAAAGACAAAATTTTGTTTGCAGATGGCAGACAAGGGCGAGACAGATGGAGGAGACAAAGCACTGATGCTCCGTGTGTGATTTCTAGCAAGGTATGCAATAAATGGTAGAAAGATAGATGAGCTAAAAACAAAGGGAGGAAAATGGCTACTGAAGGCCATCTAGGTGGTCAGGGCAAGGACCACCAGCAGAAAAACAAAGTTGAGATAAATAAAGATATCACAGAAATAAGAGAAAATATGGAGAGGATAGCATTGAAGATGCAACAGGATGCAAAGGTACACTAGACATATGAATGGCCTTTGAAGAGGAAAGAAAAATGGCTTGTCCAGAAGTTGATGTCTAGAAGGAAACAACAAATGTTGAAAAGGTGGTTGAGGCATGCTAAAAACCTTAGTGACACAGAAGAGGAAGTGGTTCACATCTGTTAGCCAGAAACTGGGAAGGGTCTCAGTGATGATGAGGATATGAGATCTTTGGGAGATCTCATAGACTGTCAAGAGGACAACAATGGAAATTTATATTTGCAGGTGGGCAATGATATGAGATTAGCAGAGGATCTCATAAACTGCCAGGGGGCAGAAGTGATCTTTCAAGTTTCCAAGTGGGCAATGGAAATAGATTAGTGGAAGATCTCATATACTGCCAGAGGAGCAGTAATGAAAGTTCAGATTAACCAGTTGGGAAATGAAATGGGATCATGGGAGGATCTCATAGACTACCAGGAGAGAAGAGGGACAAAAATTCTAAGTTTTCAGGTGGGTGAGGAGAGTGAAGGGAGACTGTTTGAAATTCCCATGAACTTAGCTGAGAGTTTATATCATCAAGGAGAGATGATGGAGGAAGATCAGAGGAGCATTCTGATCATTGGGGGAATTGAGGTATTCCTACCAAGTAGCCCAGTTGGGGCCAGAGCATGTGTTGCAGATGCACCAACAGAAGAAAGACAACCAACAAAGACTGTCAAAGAGGGGGAGAAGGAGCATATATTGATGTCTTCCCTAACGGAAGAGGAGAAAATAGTTTATATGCTCACTCCATGGGAGATATAATTGATCATGCTTGAGGATTGGTTGAACAATCTAGAACCAGAAGATGGCTCCCAGAAGACAATCACGAAGATTGCAAGAGACGCACATTCGACAAAATTTCTCAGAAATTTCAGCTAGGAAGATGAACAAAAGATGACTGCAGAATTGAAGCATGCAACAGAAGATGAAGCAAAATTCCAGTCTGAGGAATAGTTGGAGGAAGCTGGAACTAAACCGACACAAGGAAAAATGGTAGAATCTAATCTGTCAGAAGAGGAAGAAGCTAAGCAACAATTCAGTAAGGGGACTCCAGAATTGAAGTTTGTAGCAAAGTGGAAACTTAGTGCTACAAGAGGAGATGAAGACAATATGAGAGATCAAGTAGGTTTGTCTATTGATAAGTATGGAGAGGAGGAAGTGCAGCATAAAAGATTGCGTAAGAAGAGCCAACCATAGGAGCAGCTGGAAGAGGTGATAGAAGAAATTAGAAAGCTGATGTTGAGGTTAGCAGAGGAGACTGTTAGAAAGGATAAGTTGAATAGAAGGTATCCTGCCATAGCAGCAGGGAAGAAACAACAACAACAACAACAAAGCATAGGAGCAAGTAGACAGTTCCAAAGAAAAATTTTGGATCCAGGTGGATTTTGACATAGCTGGAGTGCTCATGAGCAGAAGTTAATGATTTTTTTTCACAGCAATGGAGTATGATGCAGGAGCATCTTTCCACCGCTACGGATGCATAAAAAAAACAACACATCAACATGCATTTGGAGATAAGGAGAGACGTCGACCCTCTCATTTCCAAAATTTGAATTATAAAATTCTATGAATTTATGTGTAAGGTTGATAAAATGCCAAATCCATGCCTTTGGACAGGTGTGGATGGGTTCAACAAAATAGCCGATTGTTAGCAGGTTCAGATCCATGTTGGGTTTGGATATTTKTTTAATGTAATGAGTCATAGGTTAAGGTGTCTTAACGAAATAGTGATTGTACTAAGGCGRTGGAGAGGATAAGCTCATAGAGACCTCTTTTGTAAAAAGGAGAGAGATCTTTTGTATTGAGAGAGTTTTTTTACATTAGATTAGATTAGAGAAGAATAACGATAGAGTAGCAAAAGGAAAAAAATAACTGAGACTCTGTGATAGTCCAGTCTTGTACACAATTGTAAACAAACATTGATCTTAATACAAAGAAAGACAGTTTTTCATGCATATGATGTGTATTTATGTTATCTATGTTCTTTGAATGATATATGTATGTCAACATATGTTGTAGATGTATATGTTAACTTTCATCTGTAGGATTAAGATAGACTTCTTAGTCTTTGAGATTTGTTGAGTTATTTCTGGGTTCTTTAGGCTGTGCAAGGAATGCACAACAAAGTCTTGAAACTCTGTGAGCTAGTGCAAAGAGCACACATCTGCGTTATGTGTTGAATTTAGGAAGAACGTGCTAGGAGGGTACACTAGAAGAATTATAAATTCAAGAAGGAGTCTCAAGGTCACTGAATACCTTGAAGGAACATAGGTGCAGGAGATAGCACATTCAGAGTTACTGAATACTCTGTTTTCTTTGCAAGACGTGCATTGTGTAGGATAAAGGGATTTAGTCTAAAATAACTTTCCTTTCAGAAGTTCCAAAACTCAGGAGGACGAGTGAAATCAAGCGTCAAAGCAAGGCTTGTTTCAACTCTCAAGCTCAGAAGCAATAGTGGACAAGACGTCGAAGCCTATAAGACTTCAAAGGTCCTCGAAGTCTTGAGAATTACAATGTTCATAAGAGGAGTCGAGGATTTAGGTTACCTTGCGAGAACAAAGCTCAGGAGGAGTAGTGGATCTAAGTCTCGAGAGGAAACACTTAAATTTTTTTCTAAGTTTTGAAGAGTTGAAGTGCTCAAAGGTGGAGCGCAGAAAATTGAAGTTCAAAGAAAGAACAAGTATGGAGGATTGAGCAGGAGAAATCCTCCAGGAAATAATTTTGAAGACTGAATAAGATCGAGGATCAAGATCCATTTAGAAAGAGCCGAAATATTACAAGTCGTTAGATCTCAGAGAAGTAGTGCACTGGTTAGTCACGAGGAGTCATCGAAATTTTGCGAAACCAAAAGATTTGGAAGAAGCAGAGTGAAATTCACGAAATCACGAAATGAGAAATCCCAAAATCATCAGGACCGACCACTGAAAGAGGACACGTGGCGACAAATCAATGTTTCACTGATTTGTAAATCGAGAAGTTGGAGGTACAAGTCGTGAGGATTCGTGAAACGTGAAATCGCGACATAATCACAGTCATTGGTTGAAGAGCCAGTGTGGACCGTTGATCTGAATCAAATATTTACCAATTTCGGGTATTGGAGGATCGAGAGAATGTAGGTGAATCGCATTAGGAGTTCCTGATATGAAAAATCCCAACGTGCTTGGAAGGATTGGCCCCAGGTCATAGTGAAGGGTCATATGGTTGAAGCATTAGGAAGGAGCTAGCATGCACTAGACCCTTGCCAAAATTTTTGGACTTAAAAGTTCGAAGGATGGAGAGTCAGTTTACTCATATAGACGATATGCGAAATCGAGACACACCTTTTCGGATAAGCATGTGGTCACAAGGCTTGGTCATGTGGAGAAGACTTATGCTTAGCACTTGTGTACGCGAGTGGAGTTTTGCAAAGACCTGTGGATTGTTTTCTGAGAGGTTCCAATAAGGAATTGAAGACTGTTTCAGTTCAGTCTTGAGAAGATCCTAGACCGAGAGGTCACGCAGCTCTTAGAGAGGAGGGGGGTCTGCATCAATAACACTTTGATAGAGAATATTTTTATGAAAGTAAAGGGGGTTGTTGTAAAATTATGATAAAGGTCTTCAATATTGTTCTATAAGATAGACGATTTAATTTAGTGTTTAAGTCTTTTAAGAAGAGATTGACTTTATTTTTGTCAAAAAACAAGTGCCTTTGGTTATTAGAGTTCTCTTCAATGGGGTTTTTGTGCACGGTAAAATTTAGAGTTAGAGTTAAATATCTATGATCAGATTTAGGCTCATGGTCACTTAAAAAGTAAAAAATGACTATTTGGTTGTATACCGAGATATCTGATATCACATAATCCACAACATTGCTACCTAGCACATGGATACAAGTTATCTGATTAGATTTTGACAACTTCATTAGACCATTTCAAATGATTAGATCTTGTCAGCTACAAAGCTTGATTAGCTTGGTACCATAAAAATTCTTAGTTAGGTCTTTTGAATTTCTTTTGTATCTATTAGCTAAAACACGGTCCTCATCTAGCCATAGAGGATTAGGGTTGGAATTGTCATTTAAGATAATAGCTTGATTAGTTGTAGTTCTATCATTAAAGTCTCCTAGCAGGAGGATACTACCTTCATTTCTCAGATTATAAATATCTTGTTCTAAGCTTTTATAGGGACAATTTTAATCAAGATTGTTTTTATTATAAAAGGTAGAATTAATAGGTGCTAAATAACAAATTGGTATATTATACATCTTCTTAGCATTAATATATGAAATTTCCATCCAAATAAACTGATTGAGAGGTTTTTTCTTATGAATTTGAATGCGAGGATAAATGTTTGTTATTATGTAACAAGCTATGCCTCCAATCCCTCTTCGAGTGGATTTCTTGTTCCACGCTGAACAAAATATAAATATGTCTACATTAGGGACCCAAGTGTTATAAAAACAGGACCGTGGAGCAATAAAATAAAACAAATGCGGAAACAAAACATAGAAGATACACAATACAAGAGAGACACAGATTTACGTGGTTCACCCAGTGTGGGCTACGTCCACTAGAGAAATTGCTAGGTCCTTCCTTTATTATTATCCAACAAATGAAGGAATACAACCTATAGCAAACCCGCTGTGACTTCCTCTTCTTTCTTTCACAGTCTCCTATCTCAGAATACAATATTCACCATCAACCATAGCCGCAATACATTTCCCTCATAAAAGAGAGTTATCTTCTAGGGAAAAAACCCTAACATAATCTCTATCGTTAGATCTGTGACCTTATAATGAATGGTCCAGATTTACAATGAAATTACAATATACTTTTACAAGGCAATTTTTCCTTCAGGGGCTTCGCCCTCGAACCCCAGCTGGGAGCCCGCTTGCCCCCAGACCACCCAGCCAGGGGGATAGCCCCCCCGGACCCCGCAGAGAGGGTACCCCCTCTCTGCACTCCCCCACGTGAAAGAGTGTACATACTTATGGGGTGTAAAGTCTTCCTGGGGTATAAACATGGCTGAAAGCAAGGACCTCTGAATCAGGAACATAATCAGGCTCCACAACCAACAATCTCCCACTTGGAAACTGATGTCAACAACTCCACCGCTGTTGTATATGCTGGACTCTGAACCTTCTTGGACCTGACAAATTTCTCATCTTCATATTCATTCTTGAAGACCAACTGAAACTGA
>ML777798.1:1913034-1935480 GCA_009831015.1 Picea engelmannii | reverse complement strand
TCCATTTTGAGGGAAGCAAATATCAATGTTTAAGGGGCCATGCTTCAAAAGACTCTCTTTTGACCTTTTGCTGAAGTTTTTCTATCAAAAGTAATTAAAAAAGAAATACCTTACTTTTGGTGAAACATGTCAAAAACCTTTACCACAAATAAAATACACAAGATTATTTTGGATTCATTCCTTGTTATTTAATCTTATTTTTCATTAAAGGCTTGGATTCATTCCTTGTTATTTAATCCTATTTTTCATTCATTTTCATAAAGGCTTGGATTCATTCCTTGTTATTCTTATTTCTCTTTCATTCATTTTAACAAAGGTAGGGACTAGCTGCTATGCATCTCTCCCTTGTTATATAATATAATTCTAGATCCAAACTATCAATAAAACCATATAACATTTATTTTCCAATAATCCTTTATTTTTATTGTAATTTTTAAAATTTAATATTAGATTAAAATCATCTCTAAAATTTAAATACAAACAAAACAATAATTGTTTTAATAATTAAATTGAATATTATTATTAAAAACATTTTAAAATTTATTTAAAAAATAGAAAATATCAATACATTCAAATAAAATTTTAAACTATGAGTATATAAAAATATCTCATAAATATCATATAAAATACCAATATATAAAAATATCCCAGGGATATCTCATAATAAGATATACAACTTATCATTATTATAAATATTTTATAAATAACAATAATTTCCAACTTATCATTATTATACATTATTATAAATGCCATAAATAACAACAAATTACCATTATTATGTCTTAGATAACAAGGTTTTTAAAACATTGTATATTTTAACCTTATACAATTAATTACTGCAAACAGATTTTTAATAAAAACAAAAAATATACAATGACACACACACACACACACATTACACAAATATTTTTACCCTGGAAATCCAAACCAGGAAAACCAACAACTTGTTTAGAGTTGCACTTCTAATCTTCTTTTTTCATAATCTTCATTGTTTACAATACAATATACATATAGTATCCCTTGGCCTCCAAACCCTTAATCAATTGACCTGGATTAGTCAACAACCCTAATTCCTTAACCAGAATTAGAAAATCATAGATGGAAACCATGTGCCGAAAAATTGTCAAAAAATTGTCCAATTGTTTTTTCTCGGGGGCTCCCGCCCTCGAATCCAAACAAACCTTCCAACTGAGGGGTGAAAAGCATCCCCAAAACCCCCTTTACTCCCATATCAATGCACAGTACATGGGATCAATTTTGAAAAGTATATAACACATGCCCAACATTTTCCCACTTGTTGTTTTCTTTGCATACAAGGGGTTACAATATTACATAGTCAACAATCCAGGGCATCAATTCCCATAGATCCTCTACACCAAGAGAACTTCTCAGTTCTCATATATTTTGTTAATGATTCTGCAACATTCTCCAAAGTGTCCACCTTCATCAACAACACCCTTTTGTCTTCAACCATGTCTCTCAGAAAGTGATATTGAACATCAATATGCTTTGTCTTTGAATGATAAGACAAGTTCTTTGCTAGGAATATCGCACTCTGATTGTCACAATCTATCCTTATAACTTGTTGTACCAACCCAATAACTGAACACAATATTTGTAACCATACTGCTTCCTTTCTTGCATGAGTGGCTACCATGCATTCAACTTCTGTAGTTGAGAGTGTCACTACATATTGTCTTTTTCTCATCCAACTGATTGCTCCTCCAAACAAGTTAAACACATATCCACTTGTATATATTCGATGATCCATATCTTCAGCCCAATATGCATCCACAAACCCATGTATGTCTGACACTCTGTCCAATCCCAGTCTTCCTTGGTAAGACAAGCCATAATTGGTAGTGTCGCGCAAATACCTGAAAACCCTCTTTACTACTATCCAATGCTCCTTCCCTGATTTTGACATATACCTGCTCAAAAATCTCTCTGCATGTGAAATGTTCAGTCTAGTACAGACCAATGCATACATCAAACTTCCAACTGCACTCACATATGGAACATGGGACATGTCCTCTTCCTCTTCCCATTCCTTGGGACACTGATCCATAAAATAAATTTACGCCTACAGGAACAAGAACCTTTACTGATTTACATTCCTACATATTGAACCTCTACAATATTTTCTTGACATATTTCCTCCGATTTAACAAGAGTTTCTTGTTTTCCCAATCTTTTTTAATTTCCATGCCCAAAATTAAATTTGCAACACCAAGATTCTTCATGTCAAATATAAAGGACAACTAGGTTTTCACATCTTGGATAATCTTCCTATCAACAACATATCATCTACATACAAGACCAAATAAATAAGATGATCACCAATTAATTTGAAATACATGCAATGATCCACTTCACTCCTTCTGAAGTCAAGTCCCAACATATATGTATCAAATTTTTGATACCACATCCTTGATGATTACTTTAACACATACATGGAACATTTTAGCTTGCATACCAACTCCTTCTTTCCCTTCACAACAAATCCTTCTAGCTACTTCATGTACATTTCTTCTTCCAAATTCCCATGTAGGAATGTTATCTTCACATTCATTTGTTCTACTTCAAAATCAAACACAACAACAATAGATAAAATAAATCTAATAGAATTTAACTTGGCAACATGAGAACAAATCTCACAAAAGTCAATTCCATCTACTTGGGAATAACCTTTTGCTGCTAACTAAGCTTTGTGTTTCTCCACTTTTCCTTTTGCATTTAACTTCTTCTTAAACACCCTTTTGCTACCAATGGGATTTATTCTAGTTGGAAACTCCACTAAATCCCAAGCTGCATTCTTGTCTAAGGCTGCTATTTCTTCAACCATGCCCTTTTTCTAGAGTTTTCCATTATTTGAATCCACTGCCTCCCTAACAATTCTAGGATCATCATCAATAATAAACAACGCAAATTTTGAACAAAAATTAGGTGGAGTATACCTTTCTTATTACCTTCTTTCTCGAACCGATCTCCTCAATATTGGAGTATGGGGATCTTCTTCTTCTTCTGATTCTTGTTCTTCTATAGAGTCTGATTCATCATCCTTCAACTCAAACTCTATTTTCTCTGGTTCTTCCTTCCTTGGTAGGACTTCCTATTTGACACCATCTTTTATTTCTCTAAATACCACATCTCGGCTATACACTGGCATTTTATTTTATGGGTTCTAAAGTTTATATCCTTTCAGACCATAGTTATACCCAATAAAGATACACTTTTCAACCTTTTTATCTAGCTTACTCCTATTTCCCTTTGGAACGTGAACATATCCATCACAACCAAATACCCCGAGATGTGTGAGAGAGGGTTTACCTCATGTAGAGTATTTTCATCCAGTGATGATGAGGGTGATCAATTGACTAGGTAACATATAGTACCCACTGCCTCTGCCCATAATTCTTGTCCTAACCTGACACCACTGAGAATGCGCCTTGAATTTCCCATTAGTGTTACGTTCATCCTTTCTGCAACTCCATTCTATTGTGGTGTATATGGAGTAGTCATATTCCTTTATATACTGCACTTCTTACACAATTCTTTGAATTCATTTCCGCAGAACTATCCACCATTATCCGTCCTCAACACCTTAATTATTTTCTCCGTTTGATTCTCCAAAAGAGCCTTAAACTCTTTAAACCTATCAAAGACTTCAAATTTCTTATTTAGGAAATATATTCATGTATTCCTTGAGAAACCATCTATAAATGAGACATAGTACATAGATTTTCCCAGTGATGGAACTGACACAGGTCCAAACACATCACTGTGCACCAGTTGTAAAATTCCCTCTGCCCTTGTTGCACCAGAGGGGAATCTTACCTGATTCTGCTTCCCATATACACAATGTTTACAAAAATAAAAAACAATAGACTAGTTATACATACCTTCAACCATATATTTACCATGTAGTAGTCAAAATCCCTTCTCTCCGATATGCCCCAGTCTTTGATGCCACAACATAGCCTTTTATCCAGAGTTTGTAGGCGTTTCTTCGGCTCCAATATCAGGAACAATGGAACTATTAAACCCATCACTAATAGTGATTCCTTATAGCTTATACATAGTTCCAATATGAACTCTCTTCAACAACACCATTTCTCCTCGAACCATCATGTAGCTTATACATAGTTCTAATCCTTCCATCCATGAGCTTCAACTGGACTTTTCATCATCCTATGATTTTGGTTGTCGAGTCATCACCTGGGAAAATATCACCTCCATCATACCTTTCATATTCACATAACCACTCCCCGTGGGGAGTCATATGAAAGGATGAGCTCGAGCCAATCAACCATACCTCATGATCTAAATGTGTGCTTGAAGAAGCCAAGTACACATCCCATCCTTCTTCCGAGGAGGTTTTTTTCTTTTGTAGAAGGAGCATCTTTAGATCCCTTCCCTCTCTCAACACTTTTGGATCTATTGTTTGACAAAACAAGTATTCCAACAGAGGAAAAACACCTTCAATAACCACTCACACAAGAAGATCAAAGATCAACACACCGATATTTTGACATGGTAAATCCTCGACCCCAACTAACACGACCACTTGGAGAAGTTTATTAATGCAAAAGAAAAATATTATAGAGAGATTTTACAAGAGAGTTTCTCGCAATCGATCATCAGAAAATGACCCTCCATGATATTTAAATAGAGATCATGGACCAATTAGGTGTTAAGACACAGATCAATGACCATTAAGATCGAGGAGAATATGAACCGTCAGATTACTCTATGTCGGGAACATATCGTGACTGTCGTATTTCCTAACTACAAATGCATATTAATGCACACTAAGAAACACACTAAGAAAAACACTTTTACCTAATGACACATACATAGCGAAGTATAGCAGGCAATAAGACCAACAATAAAGGAAAGATCAGGATGGTTATGAGTCAAGTATAAGAGGCTACCAACTAACTGACGGTACAAGGTGGCATCAACTTCGGGAGAAGTACGAGTGGAAACAAGATTGACTCCACACTGGAAGGGAGAACGGGCCGGTTTACAATCATCCATGTGAAAGTGATGAAGAAGGTCACAAACATACTTAGATTGGGAAAGAAAAATTCCTTCATTAGTTTGAAAAATGTGGAGGCCAAAGAAATAGTGCAAAAAACCCAAGTCTGTCATTTCAAATTTCTTCTTAAGGTTGGTTTTCACATGGTTTAAAAGTTTTGAGTCACTACCAGTAAGGATAAGGTCATCAACATAAATGCCAAGGATTATGAGATGACTTCCTACTTTCATGGTATAAACATTAGGATCAAAATGGCATCTAGAGAATCCAGTGGTAATAAGAAAGCTGTCCATTTTGGCATACCAAGCTCGAGGAGCTTGCTTAAGACCATCAAGAGATTTTTTAAGGAGAAAAACAAGGCTAGAGTCATTCTGGACATATCCAAGAGGTTGTTCCATGTAGATTTATTCTTGCAAATATCCATGCAAGAAGGCGGATTTAACATCCATTTGATGAACCTCCCATTTATGTGAGGCAAAAAGGGAAAGAACAAGGAAGATGGAATTAATTTTGGCTACAGAGGCAAAGGTTTCATTATAGTCAATTCCTTCAACTTAGAAAAATCATTTGGCAACTAACCAAGCCATGTGTCTTTCAACACTTCCATATGATTCATACTTAGTTCTATAGACCCATTTACATATGACAAGTTTTCTTCCTTTTGGAAGAGGTAAAAGATCCCAAGTATCGTTTTCCATTAAAGAATGATACTCTTCATTCATTGCAATCTGGATGACATGTAGCTTCTACAAATGGCTCTGGATCACGGGTCTCTGAAACTTGAGCCAAAAGAGAAGAGGCTCACTGGAAATGTGAACATGTCCCACACTAATATGAAGGATCACTAACAAGATCACCAATTGCTTCTCCTGTTGAACGGGCCCATCTAGGAAGTAGTGGAGCTAGAGCTAGTGTTGGTTTAGGTTTAAAGGACTCATTTGGAGGAAGGTGAGAAGGTGGAGGTGTAATTTCATCCTCACTGTCATCATCTTAAGAAGAAACCAGAATAGAAGAAGGCACAAACTCCGAAGATGGCTCGCATGCCGAGGAAGGCACAAACGTCGAATTAGGCTCGCAGGCCAAGATATTTTCATCAAATTTAACATCTATTCTAATAATAATTTCATTACAATGTGGTTAAAGAAGTCTATAACCTTTGACATCTTTAGAATAACCAAGAAATATACATGTTTTAGGCTGCAATTCTTTCCTTTTCTCATCAGGAATGTGAGCCCATGCTATACTTCCAAATACACGGAAGTGACTTACATCTGGTTTAATTTTAGTCCAATATTCTTCCGGTGTTATATTTTTAAGAGCCTTTGTGGTAGTGCAATTTACTATGTAATTTGCATAGTTGATGGATTCCTCTCAATACTTTAGACTTAATCCCTTAGATTGGATCATACAATTAACCATTTCTTTTAATGTGAAGTTCTTTATGTTAGCAACACCATTTTGTTGTGGTGTATATGGAACAATGTGTTGCATTTGGATGCTCTGTGTAGTGTGGTAACTTGTGAAATTATTGTTCACATATTCACCTCCATTATATGTTCTTAACCTTTGAATTTGATGTCCATATTGCTTTTCTACAAGGGCCTTGTAGGCCAAAAACTTGTCAAAAACTTCGCTCTTAAGTTTTAAGAAGTAAACCCAAGTACGTTTGGAAAATTCATCAACGAAAGTTAAGAAATACTTGCACCCAGAAAAAGAAGAAGAAGAAAGTGGACCACACAAATCACTGTGAACAAGCTACAAAGGGACCAAGGCGTGCCAAGAGGCACGTTTGTCAAAATTGTCCCGATGATGTTTGTCGAGAACACAACCAACACAAACACCATCTCTGCATGAAACAGGAGGAAGACCAGTCACCATTTATTGATTACATAGTTGTTACAATGAGTGATAGTTTAGATGACCAAACCACTCATGCCAAAGTTTTCTCAAGTCATCGCTATGAGCAACAAAAACTGATGAAAAAGATGATGACCCAAAGTTGTCAAACTTGTACAACGTGGTAATATCATCAACAATTATGGTTGCAAGAACATGCTTAGGATATTTTAGATCCTTGATTACAACTTGGTGAGGTGAAATCTCTACGATTTTTCCTTCACCTGAGTGAGTGATTTGATATACTGATAGAAAGTTACAAGAAAGACCTGGAACACATAATACCTCATTGAAATGACCATTTTCTACTTGAACTGTTCCAGATCCTTCAACACTAAGAGGTCTATCATCACCAACACATATTTTATTGGTGTTATATTCATTTAGAGAAGAAAATATGTCTCTATCCTTAGCCATATGATAAGATGCTCCATAATCAATAAGTCACTCATCAGAAGAAGAAGTAGAAGTTGTATTGAAGGAGAAACCAAAAGAAGAAAGTGCATGTTCATGAGAAGAAGAAGACGAAATAGAATCAATACTGATATTGTGCTTCTTCATCATTCTTCTAAAGCTGCCATATTCTTGAAACATTTGGACTCATCATGACCATCTTTATCATAAAAGTTGCAATGTCTACCAATCTTCTTATGTTTTATATTTTTCTCCTTTGTCACCATTAGGAGCGGAAGCCGTTTGAGTGGGTTTGGGACCCTTATATTGCTTGTTGTTGTGGCGATGATGTTGCTTCTTGGGATTCTTGGTTTTATCTTTCTGATGGACAACTAAGGATTTGTTGGAGGTACCTGTAGTGTTGATCACTCCAAGTTGTACATGCTTATCTTGATCTCTAATCAAAGCATCACAAAAGGACTCAAGAGAGGGTTTTTGATAAGTTGTCCCTAGAGCCTCTTTCATGGCATAAAAGGTAGATACAAACACAAAATATGCACTACCTATCTTAGAAAGAATAAGATAGATGCACCGCTCTTCATCCATCTTTATCTTACATTCTTCACATAAAATTATGAGTGTTTTAAACTTAGATAGATAGTCTTCAATGCAAGAAAAATCACTTGGACTTAAAGTCAGTACTTGATTTTCTAACTGTTGTGCTCGAATAATATTGTGTTTACCAAACACATATTCAATCTTTTCCCAAGCTTCATTGGGTTTATCAATTTGTTGAAGGTGGAACCTTAAATCAGGAGAGATGGACATTCTGATTAGTCCACTTGCTTAGTCATTCTTATTAGCCCATTTGACTTTCTTATCAACATCAGTAGGTTGTGTTTCCTTTCACAAGGTAATCCGGTATAAGCCTTCTTAATAAATCCTCCATATGAGATTTCCATTGGAAGTACTTGGTGCTGGTAAGAAAAAAATTACTTGAAGAAGTCATATTAAATATGTAGATAATATGGATTTAAAAAGTAAAACTAATGATCTAGATGGAAAAATCTTGAAAAATTAGGCAGTTTTAAAAAAAACAACATTGAAAACAAACTTCAGATGTGAAAGTTATGCCATTTAAAAAAAAGGCATAAACGATAACCAAATGACCACATGATGATGTAAGTTGATTTATGAAGTGATCCACTTTTATAAAAAGAAGTGGGGTTCACTTTTACAATGAAGTTACTTTATAAAAGAAAAGCTGCATGCAAAATAAATAACTCTAAAATATTAAAGCTACTTATAGTGATTCACTTTTATACTTGAAGTGAAATACACTTTACAATGGAGCATGAACATTTTTCAAAAAAAAGTAACAAAAAGAGAGATTTGAACTCAAGACCACTTACTCAATAAAGAAACTTTTAACCAAGTGGACTAGCAAAACATATTGTATTGTTTAGCAAGAGGATTGGGGGGATAATTGGCGGTGTTGTTGTTGTTGACAGCCTTGGAGAGCGTGCTAAAAAAAACTGTTTTCACACAAGAAAACGTTTTTGCTTCTCGATGACAACAGGGGTTAGATCTCGATTAGCTTACCCAGAAAATGCACCTTTTCCTATCTGTTCCTGATTTGCCGAGATCGAATAGGGCATGGGGAAAATAACATATGTAGATCTAAAAGAGTAGCAACCCAGAAACAAACAATATAAACCGAAATAAAACCGAAATAATACTCTGCAAAAAATTTAAAAAGGGCGTATTCAGGCTTTATACCTCCAGATTTAGCTAAAATGGTCGTATCTTGGGCATACATAAACCTTTTCGAGTGAAACGAAAAGCATTCCTAAATGAAACGAACACCCCAGATGCAATGGAACAATCCTCCCAGCCTAGAAATGTACGAAAATGGTAGAAAAAAAAGATGAGGTAACTCGGCTTCATGATCTCGATCTACAACAAGAGCGGGTCTTCAAACATGCTCTGATACCATGTTCGACAACACAGGTATTCCAACAGAGGACAAACACCTTCAGTAACCACTCACACAACCATATCAAAGATCAACACACCAATGTTTTGACATGGTAAAACCCCTACGGGGAAACATCCATGACCCCAGCCAATGCAGCCACTTGGAGCAGTTTATTAATGAAAAAGAAAAAGATTACATAGAGATTCTCACAATCAATCATCGGAAAATGACCCTCCATGCTCTTTAAATAGAGATCATAGACCAATCGAGTGTTAATCCATGGATCAATGACTGTTAAGATCGAAGATAATATGAATCGTCAGATCACTCTATGTTGGGAACATACTGTGACCGTTAGATTTCCTAACTACAAATGCATACTAATGCATACTAAAGAAATAGACTAAGACACACACTTTTATTTAACGACACATTAGACCAAGTAGATCTTAACTAACTCCTAAGTGTCTAAATATCCTAACATCTGCAATGCTTCTTATAGTGCCATTCTTTTACACATCTCCAACATACCTTCACAAACTTTCCGAGAGATTTGTATCTACCCTTAGATTTAGATCTCCCAGTTGAGGACTTATATCTATTTGTTTCCTGGGAGCATCCTCTTGCAAATAATGCATCCACGCTCTGTCCTTCCATGTTCTTCCACCTCATCTCCTCCAGCAACAAGGATGAGACCACATCATCGAAACTTAAAATGTAGTTGTGTTATTACCTATGACCACAACTAGACTATCCTAGAGTTTGGTAAAGAACATAGTAAACTAATACACGTTTCTTCATCAGAAATATTAATATCAACATATACTCACCACAATATTGAAGGCGTTCAGATGATTTGTCACCGAGTCTCCATATTTCATCCTTAGGTTATACAACTTATTCCAAAGGAACAATTTATTTACCAGGGAATTAGATTGATACAAAGTCCCCAACTTATCCCATAATTCCTTGGTTGTAGCTTCTCGTGACACATTAAGTAATACTAAATATGAGAGACACAATCAATTGTGCTCTTCACCTTATGATCGAACTTTTTCTAGTATTTTGTTGACATTCCTGTAGGTGCAGTACTTGGATCCACCACTATCCACCGATCTTTGTCTACCAATAGATCTTCCATCTTCAGCTTCCACAACTTAAAACTTTTCCCATTAAATTTCTTGATCTATATTTTCAAATTCATCGCCATTTCTGTTCACCTGAAGAATCAATACCTCAAATCTCCCACTATAACAAGTCTTATCACAGACCTGAGCCTAACCCCTAGCCATGAAGGCGTGCCCCTAAAGTCAATAATTGCTCTGGTACCAAATGTATATTTTAACCATGTATAATTAATTACTGCAAATAGATCCATAATCAAAACATAAAAGATACAATGACACACACAGACACACATTACACATAGATTTTTACCCTAGAAACCCAAACCAGGAAAACCAACAACTTGTTTAGAGCCACACCTCTAATCTTCTTTATTCATAATCTTCATTGTTTACAATAAAATATACATATAGGATCCCGTAACATCCAAACCCCTAATTCATTGACTCAGATTAGTCAACAACCCTAATTCCTTAACCAAAATTAGAAAACCATCGGCAAAAACCGTGTGTTGAAAATGTAGATTTTAACCTTGTACAATATTTTACTGCAAACATATTTTCAATAAAAGAACATAAAACATACAATGGAAAATACACACATTACACAAAGATTTTTCCCCTAGAAACCCAAACTGGGAAAACCAACATATTCTATATTCATTCATAGTGAAACAATTTTTACAATACAATATACATATAGGAGCCAGCGGCATACAAAACCCTAACCCAATGACCTGGATTAGTCAACAACCCTAATTCCTTAACCGGAAATAGAAAACCATCGACAAAAGCCATGTGCCAAAAAACCACACAACAATGGACACAAAAATTGAGGTGACGCAAAAAATGAGGTAAAAAATGAGACACGTTTCCGGAGTAACTAATGCTAGTCATTCAAGGAATATAACACGTACCCAACATTCTCCCACTTGTTGTTTTCTTTTCATACAGGGGGTTACATGGTTACATAGTCAATAATCCAGGGAAACAATGCCTATAGATCCTCTACACTAAGAAAAATTCTCAGTGCTCACATAATTTGTTAATGAATCTGCAACATTCTTCAAAGTGTCCACCTTCATCAACAACACTTTCTTTTCTTCAACCATGTATCTCACAAAGTGATATTGCATATCAATATGCTTTCTCTCTGAATGATAAGTCATGTTCTTTTCTAGAAAAATTGCATTCTGACTATCACAATATATCCTTACAGCTTGTTGTACCAACCCAATACCTAAACATAATCTTTGTAACCATATTGCTTCCTTACTTGCATGAGTTGCTTCCATGTATTCAACTTCTGTAGTTGAAAGTGCCACTACAACCTATCTTTTTCTCGTCCAACTGATTTCTCCTCCAAACAGGTTAAACAAATACCTTCTTGTAGATCTCATATGATCCAGATCTCCAGCCCAGTCTACATCCATAAAGCCATGTATGTCCAATCCTCTTTCCAATCCCGGTCTTCCTTGGTAGCACAATCCATATCTAGCAATGCCACACAAATACCTGAAAACCCTTTTTACTATTGTCCAATGCTCCTTCCCTGGTTTTGACATATACCCGCTCAAAGATCCAACTACATGTGCAATGTCATGTCTAGTACATACCATTGCATACACCAAACTTCCAACTACACTCACATATAGAACAAAATACATGTCCACCTCGTCTTCTCGTGTCTTGGGACACTGAGCCACATATAACTTTACACCAACATGAATAGGGACCTTGACCGGTTTACATTCTTGCATATTAAACCTATGCAATATTGTATCGACATATTTTCTCTAATTTAACCAGAGTTTTCTCTTTTTCCGATCTCTTTTAATTTCCATGCCCAAAATGAAATTTGCAACACCGAGATCCTTCATGTCAAATTTAGAGGACAAATGAGTTTTCACATCCTGGATAATCTCCTTGTTGTTTCTTATCAGCAACATGTCATCCACATACAAGACCAAATAAATCAAATGATCACCAATTAATTTAAAATATATGCAGTGATCCTCTTTGCTTCTTGTGAAGCCAAGTCCCAACATATAAGTATCAAATTTTTGATACCACATCCTTGGTGATTGTTTTAAACCATACATAGACTTTTTCAACTTGCATACCAACTCTTTCTTTCCCTTCACAACAAATCCTTCTGGCTGCTTCATATAGATTTCTTCTTCTAGATCCTCATGTAGGAATGTTGTCTTCACATCCATCTATTCTACTTCAAAATCAAATGTAGCAAAAACAAATAACATAAATATTATAGAGGTTAACTTGGCAACAAGAGAAAAAATCTCACCAAAATCAATTCCCTCAACCTGGTAATAACCCTTTGCTACTAACCGAGATTTGTATTTCTCCACTTTGCCTTCTGCATTCAACTTATTTTTAAATACCCATTTGTTGCCAATGGGATTTCTTCTAGTCGGCAACTCCACTAGATCCCCAACCTCATTGTTATCCAAGGCTTCCATTTCTTCATCCATGGCATTTTTCCAGAGTTTTCCATCCTCTGAATCCAATGTCTCCCTAACAGTTCTAGGATCATCATCAATAATAGACAAAGACAAAGTTGAACAGAAATTAGATGGAGTATACCTTTTCAATAGCATTATTTCTAGAACCGATCTCCTCAATACTAGAGTACGAGGATCTTCTTCTGATTCTTGTTCTTCTGTAGAGTCTGATTCATCATCCTTTAAATCAAACTATGTTTTCTCTGGTTCTTCTTTACTTGGTAGGACTTCCTGTTTAACAACATCCTTCATTTCTCTAAATACCACATCTTGATTATATGCAGCCTTCTTAGTTTCTGGGTTGCAAAGTTTATAACCTTTGAGACCATGTTTATACCCAATAAAGATACACTTTTCAACCTTCTTATCTAGCTTACTCCTATTTTCCTTTAGAACATGAACATAGGCCTCACAACCAAATACCTTGAGATGTGTGAGAGAAGGTTTCTTACTAGTCCATACCTCTTGTGGAGTCTTGTCATCCAATGCTGATGAGGGTGATCTATTGACCAGGTAACATGCAATACCCACTGCCTCTGCCTAGAATTATTTCCCTAACTCGACACCACTGAGCATGCACCTTTATTTTTCCATCAACGTCCTGTTTATCCTTTCTACAACTCGATTCTGCTGAGGTGTATATGGAGTAGTCTTCTTCCTTTCTATACCACACTTCTTACAAAATTCTTCAAATTCATTCTCGCAGAACTCCTTGCCATTATCTGTCCTCAACACCTTAATTCTTTTCTCTGTTTGATTCTCAACAAGAGCCTTAAACTCTTTAAACCTATCAAAGACTTCATATTTCTTCTCGAGGAAATATATCCAAGTATTCCTTGAGAAGTTATCTATAAATGAGACATAGTACACATATTTTTCCAATGATGAAACTGACACAGGTCCAAACACATAACTGTGAACTAGCTGTAAAATTCCTTCTGCCCTCGTTGCACCAGAGGGGAATCTTACCCGATTCTTCTTCCCATATAAACATTTTTCACAGAAATAAAAATCTAGAGAGAAGTTAGACATACCTTCAACCATGCCTTTGTCGTGTAGTAGTCGAAGACCCTTCTCTCCAATATGCCCCATTCTTTGATGCCATAGCATAATTTTTTCTCCAGATACTGTAGGAGTTCTTTCTTCTTCAACTCCAATATTAGGAACAATGGAACTATTACACCCATCACTAATAGTGCTTCCTTGTAGCTTATATAGAGTTCCAAACTGAACTCCCTTCAGTAACACCATTGCTCCTGAAACCATCCTGTAGGTGTCCTTTTCAAATATTGTTTTTACCCCTGCATCATCCATTTTTCTTACAAAAACAAATTTCGGGCCAATTATGGGATGTGAAGAACACCAGGTAGTGTTCTAATTCTTCCATCTATGAGCCTCAACTTGAATTTTCCTCGACCTATGATTCTGGTTGTCGAGTCATCACGTAGGAGAACATTAACTCCATCATACCTTTCATATTCATAGAACCACTCCCTGTGGGGAGTAATATGAAAGGATGCACTTGAGTCAACCAACCATGCCTCATGATATGCATGTTTTCTTGAATACGCCAAGTACACATCCCCTCCTTCTTCCTTGGAGGTATTTTCTTTTGTAGGATATTCTTCAGATCCCTCATTTTTCTTAACTTTGGATCTACACTGGTTCTTGTAGTGCCCTTCTTTTCCACATCTCCAACATACCTTTACAAACTTTCTGGGAGACTTAGATCTTCCCTTAGGCTTATATCTCCCACTTGAGGAATTAGATCTATTTCTTTCCTGGGAGCTTCCTCTTACAAATAATGCATCTGTGCTTTGTCCTTCCATGTTCTTCCATCTCATCTCCTCCGACAACAAGGATGAGACCACTTTATCAAACTTCAAAGCAGTTGTATTACTACCTATGTCCATAACTAGACTATCCCGAGTTTGGTAAAGATCACAATAAACTGATAAACTTATATTCATCTGAAATTTTAACCTCAATAAATACTAACTGACTTACCACAGTATTGAAGGCATTCAAATGCTCTGCTGCCGAGTCTCCATCTCTCATCCTCAAGTTATACAACTTCTTTCTTAGTAATAGTTTATTTACTAGGGACTTAGACTAATACAACTTCCCCAACTTATCCCATAAATATTTGGTTGTAGCTTCCTGTGACACATTCAGTAATATTGAAGCTGAGAGACACAGTCGGATTGTTCTCTTTTCCTTTCGATCCAACTTTTTCCAGTCATCTGCTGAAGTTCCTGTAGGTGCAGTACCTGGATCCACCACGATCCACTGATCTCTGTCCACCAACATATCTTCCATCTTGAGCTTCCACAACTCAAAATTTTCCCCATTAAACTTCTCAATCTCCATTTTCGAACTGCTTGCCATTTCTTTTCACCTGAAAAATCAATACCATAGGTCTCTCAATGTAACAAGGCTTATCACAGTCCCGAGCCAAACCCATGACCACAAAGGCGTCCCCTTGAAGCCAATAATTGCTCTGATACCAAATGTAGATTTTAACCTTGTACAATATTTTATTACAAACAAATTTTCAATAAAAGAACATAAAAGATACAATGACAAATACACACATTACACATAAATTTTCTCCTAGAAACCCAAACCGGGAAAACCAACATATTCTATATTCATTCATAGTGATACATTGTTTACAATAAAATATACATATAGGAGCCAGCGACATCCAAAACCCTAACCCAATGACCTGGATTAGTCAACAACCCTAATTCCTTAATTGGAAATAGAAAAACATCAACAAAAACCATGTGCCGAAAAACCACCCAACAATGGAGGTGGAAATTGAGGCGAAATGAAAAATGAGGCAAAAAATGTGACATGTTTCCCTAGGAATTTTTTTTTTGTCGAGGGCGTTGCCCTCGAACGCCCACATAAGGGGGATATCACTCCTCTGCAACCTTCAAAGGGGGTGCCTGGCGGCCTCTCCTCAAATCCCCTCACGCTCCCAACGCAATGTAGCAGACACTAATACTAATCGTGCAAAGAATATAACACATACCTAATAGAAAAACCAAAAAAAATGGACCATTTTTTTTTCTTAGGGCTTCGACTGTCGAACCCTCACAAGCCTTCTGGATAAGGGGTGAAAAAAACTCCCCATACCCCCTTTTCTCCCATATTAGTGTACAATACACATGACTCGATTTTGTGAAGAATATAACACAAACCCAACATATGACATCATATACGATGATGAAACTTCGTGTGGGTTTCTTATATTTGGATCTTAAACATTTTCAATGGCATAAATGGCATAAAAAATCCCACGCAGGTTTCACAATTTGTCTTAGACCTCTATGCATGCTTTGAAATTGACACTCATTATTTGAGATGATTGACCTAGATTGGACAATTTGACATAGTCAAAGATTTTATATCCTCTTTTGAGCAGTTGGCCATCCACACCAACAACATGCTTGCTACCTTTTTGAGAGAATTCTTTATCAGTGGTTTGAAAGAAGAGTTACATGGAAAATTATTAATGGCTCATCCTACTACATTTTTGGAATACTCTCAACGAGCTCAGGAATCCTAAAATGTGGTGAATGCTCAAATAACAAAGACCCCATTTATTCCCCATTCCCATCCCACTACTTCCCCCCCACCAATACCTCTCTAACACCCCATTTTTAACCCCCTGAATTAATTGGGATTAATTATGATTAGTAATTGTTATCTCAACATGGAGATAACATTGCCATGTTATAGCTTGCAAATGATGTAAAGGTATTATTGTTTAATTGAAAATGTCGTACAACTAACTGATGGGTGGAGCACGTGTACTAACCATGATACCACGAGAGGGATTAGTGAGAGGGCATAGAAAGGGGATTCATCTGCTAAGGACCCCAAGCCACCTTGATGAAGTATGTTGAGGAAAATAACCATAATTTCCTTTAGCTTGAAGCTGAATCCAATCATTAAATAAAAGGTGCAATTGGTAGCTAGGGAAGTACTCCTGCATAAATTCATGGGAGTGAATGGTGGTACGTACATGGAGAATCAGGATGACCTCGATTTTCCTAGAACAAATCAAGATATTCTTGGAAAAACATGAAAGAATGCATGGGTGCAGGAAAAAGAGGAAGTTAGATCTAAATGGAAGAAAATGACATGTGTGAGGAAGATTGTGCTTGCCAAGAGGAGAGCTCATGCAACATACAAAAAATTATCATGCATGAGTGAACAAATATCTCACACACTTAGTTATGAGCTACAAAGTGAAAATGGGAAGTTTTCTTGAGAAAACCATGAAGCTTTCCCAAGTCATGAACGGTTACCCTGGAACATAGAAGACCCATATCCATACTGGAGCAAAAGAGGGTTGTGACTTGGTGTTGGCTGGAAAGAAACCAACATTGGTAAGGGGAGGTCACTAAGGGACTTTGTACTAGAGAAGGGACCCCCTTGTGTAGAGGAAATTCAGTTGGGAAGGAACCTGATAAACTCGTGGATGTCTTGATCTTAGTGGGAAAAGGGAAACTTCTACTGTTTCCAGTGGACTGAAGGAGAGTAACCTTCTTGATCCATTCCTTGATTTATTGAGTCAATTGTGAGAGTCTCTTGGTGGTATCATGGCTTTGAATGAGGGTGGCATGTTGTCGAAGTGACAGAGAAACAAAGCCTATGGTTGGGTGTTAAAGTGCTCACCCATAGTTAGTTGGGATGGCTATATCCAATAAACATATAAGTATTCTTGTGACATGTGTATTTGAATATAATGAATGGTTGGTTCCTACATTTTCATTCATGATTGTGTATGTCTGTTTAACGAGATTAATACTTGTCTCATTTGCAAGCCTTTGTGCTTGTGTAATTGTGGAATTGTATGAATTGTGTATTTTTTGCACATCTGAATGTAAGAAATCTATATTTTGTTTTGAAGGATAAAAACACTCCATATTGGTATAATGGATGTCAGTGCATGGTTATGGGAAAGTATCTGTAAGGAAAGTGAATGGTTGAATGTATAGTTTTCCTGTGTACACAATAATATACTTGTTGTATTCGGTTTTCATGTGAAAAGGAACCGGAATTATAAGTTAAGGAATGAATATTAAATTTGACTTGAAAGGAAGTAATGTAATCTCCTTTCAAAGGGTTAATGAATTAATTGTAATGCTTACGTATGGGAGGCTAGAGAAGGCTAATAGCCCAGTATTTTCCTTCTTTATTACATGGAAAGTTTGCAGGATATTGAATCCTCGTTTGGGTGTCTAAGTAGTAGGATTAATTCTTGCTGGAAATGGATGAGAAATCCCATGGGAGTAAAGTTGAAACCTTGTGGTAAGAAACTGGAAAATATTACGAATATGGTAAATCCATAGATAGACCTTAACCCATTGAATTCCCTATTAAAATACTAAGCAATTTATAGTTGTTGGATCAGAGGGGAGGATAAACATTATTTCTTTGATCATCACCAAAGATTAGGAACTGGATGTAGAGCCATGATTAACCGGGTCAAATGATAACCAGAGCACTAGAGAATCAACGATGAAGGTATTTTGGAAATCCCAACTCTTTAAATCCTGGTAAGGTCATGGTTCCCTCGTAGGGTTCCAACCTTATTGAATGTGCATAGTGGAAGTAGAGGCATGTGTGGATGATGTTGTTATGACATATTGTGCCAGTGTGGTGGCCATGATGCCATAGAAGATGACAAGTGTCGTCATCATATTTGTGGTGGTCGAGTGTGGGCTCTACCAGACATAAACATTTGATTTGGCGCCCTTAAATCCTATCCGTCAGATATGAGGAAATTTTTTTCTCAACCATTGGATGCAAATATGGGTAATTAGACCTTTGGGCCACCAGAGCTCCCAAGGATACAATTATTTATGTTTCTTCCTCGATTTCTTGGTTCCCAGTTGGGCAGGGTTCCGAGAAGGATTCTAACCCATTTTCCCTTTGCAAGTGTATGAGTGGGAGGAATTTGGGGGATATCCCGATGATGTAATCGATCTAGGTGCCATACATATTTTCCAATAGGAAGTGGAAAGGTGTCAGCACTTGAGAGGGAAGACTGAGGAATGGGCCCATGACCTTTACACACCTTTGAGCCTAGGGATAGATCCCAACCGTCGGATCTGGGAGGGATGAGAGATATTTTCCATTGATCTCTTATACATGCTCAAGAGAGATTCACCGCCTTGGATAACTAGACCATCAGATAAGTGAAGACCTATTGCAAGGATCTTAGTGAAGCCTGGGATCCTGGTGCCCAGTGGATGTCCATTCCTGGTTGGGGTATGGTTCTAGGGATCATACCACTGGATAACCAACAATCGGGAGGACCTTGGTTATGTCAAGGGTTGGGATGAGGTTGTCTCGGTGCTCAGTGGGGTGAGGGGCCTAGTGGCTTGAGGTGCTTGATGAGTGTGTGCTCCAGGTTGGGGTATGGTTCTGGGGATTGGAAATCAGGAGGACTTTTGGTTATGTCAAGTATGGGGATCCATTGGATCTTGGTGTCCAATGCGATACACAACCTTCTTCCAGACCTGTCACCTATTTGTGAATGTGTTTGTCATCTATTGGCCGAGATGTGCCACATTGGAAGTTTCATGTGTCCTGTCACATTAATCCCCATCAGATGGTATGAGTGACATAGAGCCACGTGGGTGCCACATGGCGGTAGGTGGAAGAAGTATTGAAAACTTAAAAAGGCCATAAATTTTGATCCCGAGATGGGTTTTGAGCATGATTATAGCCATTGGAAAGCTCTTTATGAGAAAAAATAGATTATGAGATCAAAATTGGATTTAGAGGGGTGATTAAGATATGTATTTTGAGAAAATAAAAGAGGAAATTTGTACACCCCACCAAACTAAGAGATTTTAGGGGGTCGGGTGTGTTACACCTTCTCTATCCTCTCGACCTCTCAAGTCTACAAGTTAAATTAAGTCGAAAATACCAAATTCCAAGTTAAAGGTCTCTACTACAACTATGATGGAAAATATTTCCCCAGGAATAAATGTAAGGAGAAAAAAGTATTTATAATCGCTTCTCCTTTGGATAGATAATTGATACTCCTTATGATGTAAGTGTAAGCATGTCCTCTTTACCCTTGACCTTGAATCTCCAAGCTTTCTTCTTAGCTATTCGATTCTTGGGATGGAGTTTTGGGTGAAGCCTCCAACATTTGGCCTTATAATGTCTAATCAATCTGCACTGCTGGCAATAGTTCATGTATGGGCTTCTTGGCCTTCTAGAGTGCCAACAATTGCTAGCCTTATGACCTATTTTTTTAGAACAAAAACAAATGAAAGATACCATGGCATACCTTTCTAGTTTGTGATGATGCTTGCTTGGTCCCCCAAGTGTTGGAGCTGATTTGGGTGGATGAATAATCCCTTTGCTACCTTCTTCCAAGCCTCTACATATTTGAGTGGCATGTTTCCATCCTGTTCCAGCTACTTTTTCCTCTATTGGAATGTAAGGAGAAAAAATTGTTTATAATCGCTTCTTTTTGGGATAGATAATTGATACTCCTTAGTATGAAAGTGTAAGCAGGTTCTCTTTCCCCTTGACCTTGAATCTGTTGGCAAATATTGAAAAAGCAATGATGATGGTTGTTGTCATTGATGGCAACAACGGAGATGGAAGGATATGAAGGATAAAACCAATTGGGGATTCATATGTAAAAGCTCAGGAGGAACAACATTGAAGAAAATGCACGCAGCAGAAGTTTACAGAGAAGAAGGAAGACAAAAGAGTCAGTGATCATTGGATCCCATTCAAATTTCCTGAAAGGCCGACAACCGTCAGATTTGTAGAAGTTGCGAGGGAGATAAGTCATTCGAAGATTCGGGGATCGAGACTTTGAAATGTCCAGTTCACTCGACAACGAAAACCTTGAAATCGCGATATGCGATTTCATCATAGCCGTTAAATCAAGCAGCGATCGGGACCATCCACGTGTAGACAGGGGGCTTCATCGGAGAATCGATAATCGGAGTTTCACGAGTCTCGTGAACAATGACAACGAAAACCCCGAAATCGCGATATGCGATTTCACGATGAAATCGCAGCCGTTGAGCCAAAAACTGCATCTGAACCGTTGATCCAACTCACGACAGCAGACCATGTCAGCAAGGGACACGTGGCACAACCAGGGAATGACAGGTGTCAGGAAGATTCAACACTTCAGGCACATGTAAGTCACGAATCAGAGTGACACATGGCAGGATCTAACATGTGTCAAACCACGTGTGACGTCAGCAGAGGCATCGATGATTGGGACCGTCCATCTGAGGGACATGTGTCGAAAATCAGGAGCGAGTCAGCATATCGCCAATCGAGAAATCGGAGTTCCCAAGGTCAAAAGAAACAGGACATCGGAAGTCCCGAAATCCCGACACAATCGGGACCGTCCATCTGAGAGGACGCGTGGGAGGAGATTGGTGCCATCGGCGAAAATCCCGACAGGAGTTCGTTCATCGCCTAATCGAAAATCGGGATATCGGATATCCCGGGCACAAAGGTTTTGTGCATTTCGAAATCGCGATCCGCGAAATCCCGATGAGTGGGGTACAGCTGTCAGCACAGCAGTGAAGAAGGACAGAGGCGTAGTGGAGGCCAGCTGTTAGCATATGAAAGGAGCGTCGGGATTAGGACGATCGGGAATCACGCGGGTGAATGCATTGATGCATCACAAATCCCGTAGCCCCGACGGGGTTAGGTTGTGGTCATGAGTAATGGTCACATGGACCATGTTCTAGCCAGGAGGGATAGCACACATTTTTGAGAGGTATGATGGTGGTCACGTGATCGCAGGTCACATGGACCATTGTGTAGCCGGATGGGGCTAAAGCCCGGGAAAGGAGCAAATCAGGGATCGGGAATCCCGGAGGCATGTGCATGGTGACATCGAAAACGCCGAAACCCCGATGAGAGGTTTGACTAAGGTCATGTGTAGATGGTCATGTAGGCCAAGGCCTATAGCCAGCAGGGCTAGCGCATGGAAAGGGGCGTGCGTAAGTTTAATTCAAATTTTAAACAGGAGCCCGATTTCCTCCGGGTAATAAATATGGGACCCGATGAGCGTTGAACGGGTTCTGGACCAATGGGCATAAGAAGGGGTCGATGCTCTTCCTACAAGTGATCTGGGCAGAGGCAAAGGAGGACTGTGATAGGTCGCAGAGGTCCTTTTGGAGGACGCGGAGGTCATTTTCTGACAGTAGGGATAGCTACTGGCGGGTGAGGTCATTTGTGCAGGCAGCATGGAAGGTTTGAAGAGAGAGGAACCTTCTTGTGGCAGTTGGGCGACAGATCTACATTGACAGAGAGATCTCAGCTGTGAGTTCAACAAACACGAGATCAGAAGCATCATCTCCAGGTTTATTGACTTGTTTAATATGTGTTCTTTGGTTACTACCTGACAGTCTGTAGATCTGTGTTTACTCTTGAGATAATTTCTGTTACTGTCATAACCACTAGATGAAACTGCCT
>ML777798.1:1888827-1901989 GCA_009831015.1 Picea engelmannii | reverse complement strand
ATTCTTGGGATGGAGTTCTGGGTGAATCCTCCAACATTTTTCCTTCTAATGTCCAGTCAATATGCACTGCTAGCAATCGTTCCTATATGGGATTCTTGGCCTTCTAGAGTGCCAACAATTGCTAGCCTTATGACCTATTTTTTTACAACGAAAACAAATGAAAGACACCATGCCATACCTTTCTAGTTTGTGATGATGCTTGCTAGCTTGGTTTCTTGGTCCCCCAAGTGTTGGAGCTGATTTGGGTGGATGAATAATCCCTTTGCTACCTTCTTCCAATCCTCTACATATATGAGTGGCATGTTTCCATCCTGTTCTAGTTGCTTTTTCTTCCATTGGAATGTATTCTTTTCCGATTCCTCTTGCCTTAAAATTTTTTTTGAGCTGAAATTATGTTGGCTTTTTGTTCACTGAATCCTAGGACTTCATACTTGGTCCTTTGTTGAGCTACAAAAAGAATCACAATACCTTGGCCTTTCTTGCCTAGCCCTTGGCCCTTCTAGCCCATTTTCCTTAATAACTTGGAATTGATGCCTCTAGTGTGATTTTTGAAACCACTAAGCGAATCTCGAGGAAGGATCTTGGAAGGTGAGTTTACCATGCTTAAATCCATCACAGTGTTGCCTTTCTCAATGGAAACAGAAGGGGATTTTTTAGTCTCTTAGACAATTTCTTGTAGATTCTTCAATGCCTATTCCTTCACTATGAAATATCAATATAGTTGAGAAACCATTTCAATAAATGTCGCCTCTTACCAATCATCTAGTTGACTGAATTTCTCCACTAATTGCAAGAGATGCAATATGCTCTTGTCTAATTCTACCCTCATGGTGGTGAAGGAATATTGGTATTTGGAAAGTTATTTTTCCAGGTCATCTTATTTTTGCCTCCAATACCAAATTTACTCTTGGATATTCTTTTTGAACTCTCTTAAATCCTCCAACTTCTCCCTCTTCAAATATTTTCCCATGGGAAATGCTTCAAGGTTTCTAATGAACCTACTGTGATACCATATGATCTGTAAATGGAATGCCTATGGCTTTCCCATCTCATTATCACATATTTTCTATGGGAAATAAATTCAATGTTATGCAATTAAACAATTGATTATCAGTGCCAAAATCATGCATCATTGAGGTGGTTTCATGCCCATGAATAAAATGAATTGTTCAACTCTACTTACAATTCTTAATTTTCAGGCTTGGTTTATTAGTTATGTTGGATAAATCAATTCCCAATAGTGGCAAACAATTGCACCCTATCAATGCCAAAAGAAATGGCACACTATTGTTCACTTGCCAATATGCCACTAAATGAGGAATTCTATGCTCAATACAACCAAGATAAGTTGTATTCTCTGTTCATGTAACCAATATAACCATATGAATTCAAGAAAAAAAAATAACAAATCTTTGTCTTGGTCAATGACAAACTAAAATGTCATTCCACTATGCAATATTCCCAACATTTAACAAAACTTTGTGTTTCCCTTTAAATTGTGTTATCACCACTCTTTCCAAGTTTTGAGAGGTCACCCAAAGGATTTTCTTGAGAAAACACATGTATCACCGAGTGAATTGAAAAAATCCCTAAGATGTGAATGCATTGAACAGGTAAAAGAGATGATAAAGGGTGTTATTGCTCACTATTTGGCCTTTGATGACTCAATAGGTGGTTGGAAAGGAGTTCTAGGTTGGTTGTAGGTGCCGACTAGATATTTAATTCAAGTTTAAGAGTGGGATGCTCATCAATTCACCCTAAAGAAACATGATGAAGTTGAAATGCTTCCATGCTTTAAATCACTATCTAAAACACTATGGATTCTATCAACCTTGACTCAATCCAAACAACAATGAAGGTAATTAGAAAAAAAAACTTATGCATTCAACAAATTTTACTAATGCTCAATTGACAATTTGTTGTAGCATGTGGTTTAAACCAATGTCCAAATCCAAAGATCAATTAACTAAGCGAACAATCATTTCAATAACAATTTCAAGTGCCTAATCAATTAACTAATTGTATGGGTGTATGGAAGTAGGGGATGTAGAAAAATGATCCAATTGTCGTTGCCTGTGTTTATTTTCTCATAGGAAGAGTAGTGAAAGAATGGAAATGCAAATGGATTACATTGTAGTGAATCAAGGTAAGTTATGTTGTATAATTCAATTTCAACAACTAGAACAAACATTCAAACACAAGGCATTAACACAATCACACATCCATTAACACAACCAATTTTACCTTGGAAACCCAAATTAGAAAACCATATTGATTAGGGATTTTACTAAGTAGGAAATTGATCACAAAAGTGTGAGCTAAACACATATTTAGTGTAGTGTTACTCAATGGTAGGAAATTCAGAAATGGATATGGCTCAGTAAAAATATTCACTCATCACGGGACAAACTCAATGTCTTGTTCTACTTCGATCATTGAGAATACTACTTCTTTGAGCCTTCATTTCTACTATTACCCTTATTTATTTTCTCATGATCTCTCCTCTTCATTGAATGCCATTCTTCTGCACAACCTTCATATTTAATGGGTTTCCTTGGAAGGAAAACTATCACAATGGTTCATTTCCATATTCTAAGTATTTTTGGGCCATTCACTCAAATTTACAAAATAATTGGATGCTCATTATGAGAAAATATAGAGCACAAGAAAGACGAGAGACAAAAAGTTTGGTGGAAAAGGCCTCAAGCCATAATATTTCACTCATGTATTCATTTCAATAATAAAAATATATAATACAATAATGAAACCATATCAATTTATCTCACATTGACACCTCATCGAGAGATAAAGTAGTAGGAGGAAAAACAGGAATCTAGAAACACAATTAGGATAAAAACTATATCCTTAAATGTGAAATACATTATGTGGTTTTCTAGGACTTCATGATTGTATAAGAGTCATAGGATAACATTCCCCCCTTCAACCACAATTCTGAACAATAATATCAACAATACAGCATAAACTGATATCATCTCCAAGTCTTCATGTTGAAAGTCCTAAGCTAAGCCTCAATGAAGAACAACCTGAAAAACCACCAAATCTGGATGCTGTAAAATATGGAAAATATCACTTTGTAATCATGTGAGCCAGAATGTCTGTAATTTGTTCACTGATGTGAACTCCAATATGATGAGAGTGAACCAAGAGAATTGAATCAACTACAAGTTTGACACATCCCTGAAAAATTCCTAACAACTCAATCAAATCCTAAGCTACAATGCAGAAGGATCCAAATATCCTCTGCTAGGTTGAATGACCATATAGGTGAAAAAAATGTCCACATAATTGCTCTCAAAGTTAACATCACAATCCTATATCATGTGTCTGATTCAATTGCAAGACATTGAACCATAATTTTATTAAAGTCTTCCATCTACATATTGTAGTTTCCCATATCACATATTTGTTTTTGTTTCGAATCCTTTCTAAAGACTATGGTTGCCCATCTAGCAAATTTGATTCCCGTATGACATATTTTTTTGCGTTTAGTCTACTTTCTACATAATATGGTTGCCCATCTGAAATATTTTTTGTCGAAACTTTTAGTCTAACAACCATCTTCAATTCCCGCCTTTGTCAGCTGAAAGGAGAGACAACATGTGGTTTTTGGTTGACCAAGAACCATCTTTTGTTGATTATGAACTCCCTCCCTGAAGGTGTAGGAGAGTGTTGATATTCTTTCTTGTCAGGGGAAAATGACCAACATCAAGAGAAAATTGTGCGGGGAGAAAAAACAAATCTCCTCATTTTTATAGAGGTGGTACTCCTTTTTCTTGACATATTGAAGATTGTTCTTTTGGACTTATATACATGTAATATAAAATCCCAACAAATCTTCCAATGAAACCCTTATATACAGATGTACCGACTTTTATATAAAGATATACACATTCTTATATACATATGTACTCGTGAAGTACATCGTATCATTTAAGAAAAAGAAATAATTATATCTGTAGAGACTTGTATCCACAAGGTTTGGAGTCTGCTTTCAACAAATATTTTTCCTTCCTTTAAAAACAATGTGAACTTGAAATCCACTATGAATTTTCAAGATGAAGGAAAAGTAAAATGGATAGGCCATCAAAGAACTTAACATGATAATTTCTTTGTAACTCAAAAAATATTTTGTTAGACAATACATTTGAAATCACATGCTTTAGACTCAAAGTCTGAAAAATCACTAATGTAATGCCCTGAAATAATTCTTTGTGGGATAAATTTATAATAATATCCCAAATGTAACAATTTTGACAATGCTTGAAATAAGAGGGATGAAACAACCTCAACAAGATCTCAATGACAATTAGATAAACTGAATTAAAATACATTTTCCTTTTTACAAGCAGAGACTTTTCTCTGGAACCGAAAGATCAAGAAAAATGACTGGAAAAATTTAGAGAAAGATCTTATCAGACCCATATATTCTTGCTACCAAACATGCATGGAAAACTTGAAGGAAAGAATCAAGAAGAGATAAAGATGAGGAAGAAAGTTAATCAAGCCACTTCACAGAATCTTGGAAAGACATAACTTGCTTCTTGCAAATTCTTCACTGCTGCAAAAACTCCTAATTGTTAACAATCACCTACCGCCCTTTGAATGTCTTTCACCTCTTCATTTATAATATTATTGAAGCTTATTTAGGTTTATAATCAGGTTTTTATATTCCCCTTTGTAGATATGAACTTGGATATCCATGCCATCAACTAGGACCCACTTTAGAAGCTCATAAATTTCTTTTAATAAACAATTTTCCAAAACTAATTAGCCATCGAGCTATAAAATAGTCCTGAATGTAATTTAATTTTTAGGGAATTATAGTCACGATTCCAACCATGGAAACCAATTCCAAAGTTTTCTTCTCATCTCTAGCATTCCAAGGAGCTCTCATTTTCTCAATTTGGACACCGAGATCAATAGTTATGGTCTTCGAAAGATAGAGTCACGACAACTGTTGATTTAACCACTTGAATTATGAGCCCTTGATTTGTCAATTCACTTTATTTACCCTACATGCATTGGGGAATATTTCTCATATCTTGTTTATAAGAAAAAATCATTCCCATATTATTTGTGTGTGAAAAGAGAACTATGGAACCTTGCGTAGCTTGTTCATAGTATAGATTTTGGTTGCCATGTCATCACCTAGTCATAATGCCAAGTCATTGTTGAATCATCTCTTTCCAACCCATGCCATCCAAGTGTCACCTAAGAGTAGGTCCACACCACTATGTGTCCCAATATGGTAGGTCCACGCCACTTCCATGTGTCCCAATATGCCAAAGGAGGTAGGAAAGGGATAACACTTAGAGATATAATGAATACTTTCATAATAAAATTCAAGAATGAGATTATGTAGAAAGTCAAGTGTAAAACTCGATAAAACTCGGTAAAATGACTAAGTGTTGGGAATGTTGTGGGGGTAAGTGTGTAGGGTGATATGAAAAATAGTAAGTGTTGGGAAGTAGTAAATATGTTTAAGTATGGAGACTTGCAGGGATAGGATTGGAAGATGGAGATGAGGGAAGGGGTCGTACATCTGTATTCATGAAAAATCACTAAGTATAGGGGTATGGAGAGTATAGAGAGTAGAGAGGTATGAAAAATGACTAAGTATGGAAAGAGGTATGGAGAATTAGGGAGAAAATAGACATATCTTAGTCATATGACCTTTGTTTTAGAATCTGTAAAATGTCAGACGAAGATGCAAAATAGGGCTATTTAGTGAGAAGGAAAACCCCAGGTATTTTTTTTCCTTTTAACATATTTTCTTTTCTTCTATTTTTTTCAAAAGAGAAAGCATCCCCATTGGCCTTTTATGATGAAGAATTCCATTATTGGAGATTTTTTAAGATTTGTTGAGTCTTCATGATCAACAAGTGAAGGTTATTTGGGACTTTCCACATTGAAAATTTTTGTAGTCTCCTTTTGAAAAAGGCATAGGTTCAAATATGCTCCCCAATCGCCTAATTGATGGGTGACATGAAAACATATCAACATCTGGCTCCAACTGTGGGAAAATGACCCCCTATTTTTTTGTTGAGGAACTAGACTCAGACCAACTTCCTTATCCATTGGGCCATGGAGTCATCCCCAAGCCATTATCTTGATCCAACAAATTATTTGTTAGGTAAACTTTACTAAAATAAAAAATTATATACACGAGAAAACAAAATATTCCTATCCTAAGCTACTTGAGAGAAGGGATACTTTCAACTGTAAGTAGACTTGCAATGTAGCCATGCACATAATGAATTCATCTTATTACTCCCATCCCTTATTGAGAGTGTTGTTTCATTGGCCATGTTCTGGTGATATTCTTTCATTATACAATGACAATAGTGCCATGGTGAGGTTGCAAAAGTGAGTTGTTGCTGAACATTTGTGGAGAACTGTAGGGATGTATTTTGTTACTCACCAATGATCTCATTGTCTTGAGAAATAAAATATACCACCCATGGAACCTTTTGTTGCAAATTCCCTTCTTCTTTTGATGCTTGGAAGATATCTTCTTCATTAAACTCTGCTCTCGATGAAAAATCAATAGATTGAAGGTTTACTGTAAAGTGAGAACTTTTATCATCACTTTTGTTCATCCAATGTAGACATTCTACTTTTGACTTTGTATAAATTAGTTGTGGAATTTGAGAAACCATTACAACATTTTCACTATGACCATGTTGACTGAGATATTCATGTTCATCTTGTGGAGGTTCTTCAAATTTGTCCTTAAACTAGTTATCAATATTACTCTCAAATTGAGCATATGAGAGGTCTGAATTTATTTCCAATGGAGCATGTGGAAGACAATATTATTCTTGAATTGAAACATTAGGTTTCTCACTTTTATCTTCAAAAATATAATCTGATGTAGAGAATTTTTCACATCTTTCGTCAGATTTATCTTCTACATCCTTTTCTTGATGATTTGGGAAGTGTATTGTAAAGTTCAAAAGATCAACACAACTTTCATGGATATTTTCTTCAATGACTTGAGATCGCTACATTAAATCTTTCCAACAACACTTTCCTTTTTGCTTCATTAAAAATCTCAGATTCACGGGCAAAACATTTTCATAACAGTTAAAAATGATACATCATTTGGGAACATTTCTCGAGGGATCTCATTAAGGAATTTCATAAATTTGAAAGTGAAATCCTTGACTATATCTCCCTCATTCAATTGGATTTCAACCAAATTCAAGAAAAGAGAGCATGGTCTTTCCTTGGGAAATATTTCTCAACAAATAAATTTGCTAACATGTCCCAACTAGTGATGGTTCAAGTCAACAATGAATAAAACCATTCAATATACTTTCCTTTTAGAGTTAAGATGAACAATCGACATGCAACATCATCTTCGACCACATTATAAATATCACAAAAATTAATAAACTTAACCAAATGCTTCTCTGCATCCTCTGAAGCATTTCCAAAGAACATAAGAAACTTGTCCATGGAAATATTTGGCAAGGTATGAACTTCTCCTTGCAAGTTGAGGGGACCTATGTGCAACTGTTTCTTTCTTTGAGAACCTTCTCCCTTTACTATAAATCGAACAACTTTTTTTGGGCTTGGTGGGAAGGAAAAATATCATCACAACATGAAAGAAACTCCTCAGAGGAGTCATCATATAGATATTCTTGAAATTATTGAATATTTTTGGTGGAGTCGCCAGGGCATCTTTCTTCAAGATCTGGAATTTTAATAATAGATTCGTCGGGGAGCTCCTCTTCCAAAATCTTGGATGGTTCTTTGGTTTTATCAGGGAGCTTATCTTCCCAAATCTTGGATGGTTCTTTTATTTTATAGAAGTTGGCATAACTGAATTGTGTTCAGAACTCCATTAACATATCTTCAAGACCACCTGATGTTCCTTGAACGAGGTTTTCAAGAACCCAATTCATCTTAATTAATGGTTTTTTGTATGATTCCATCTTTTAAGTTTTTACTGGTGTCTTCTTTATCTAAAGGATATAGCTATTCTTTCTTCTCGAGCGAGAGCTTCCCACATTCTTTCAAGCGCCTCTCAACTCCTTACTGTTGTTATGGTTAGGTCATGTAATTGGTCCATAATACTTCCTTGATTTTTGATTCCAACTTGTATTTGAGGTTGGTTGGGATTTGGTAGAGTCATCCGAATTTATGGTCTATGAAACCATCCTTTTTTTTATCCCCAACATGGTTGCCAATTTGTTGATATTTTTTCCTATCAAGGGAAAATGACCAACATCGCAAGAAAACATTGTGGGGAGAAAGAAAGACTCTCCTAGTTTTTATAGAGGGGGTACTTCTTTTTCTTGATATATTGAAGATTGTTCTTCTAGACTTATATGTATGTAATAGAAAATTCCAACAAATCTTTGAATGAAAACCTTATATGCAAATGTATACAATTTTATATACAGATGTACAAATTATTATATACAGATGTACAAATTATTATATACAGATGTACAAATTATTATATACAGATGTACTTGTTAAGCACATAATATCATTTAAGAAAAAAAAAAATTATATCTGCAACGATTTGTATCCACGGGGTTTGGAGTCTCCTTTAAACAAATATTTTTCCTTTCTTTAAAAATAATGTGAACCCGGAATCAACTATGACTTTGTAAGATGAAGGAAAAGTAAAATGGACAAGCCATCCAATAACTTAACATGATCATTTATTTTGAACTCAAAAATATTTTCTTAGACAATACCTTTGAAATCACATGCTTTAGACTCAAAGTCTAAGAATTCACTGATGTAATTCCCCGAAATAGTTCTTTGTGGGAAAAATTTATAATAATATCCCAAATGTAACAAGTTTAACAATGTTTGAGACAAGAGGGATAAAAAAACCTCAACAAGATCTCATGGATTTTACTCCTTTAGACATGGAATATCATGAAAAATGACTAGAAAAATTTAGAGAAAGAGTTGATGAGAAACAAGTCTTCCTGCTTCCAAACATGAATGGAAAATATGATGGAAAGAATCAAGAAGAGAGAAATATGAGGAAAAAAATTAAGCAGACCAATTCAAAGAATCTTAGAAGACATAATATGCTTCTTGCAAACTCTTCATCGTTGCAAAAACTCTTGACTGCTAACAACCGCCTATCACCCTTTGAATGCATTTCACCTCTTCTTTTATAATCTTCTTGAAGATTCTTTAGGGTTATAATAAATGTTTTATTCCCCCCTTTGTAGATATAAACTTATATATCTATGCCATCAATTGGGACCCACTTTAAAATCTCATAAATTTATTTTAATAAATAATTTTCCAAAAATAATTAGTTGTTAAGCTATAAAATAGTCCCAAATGTAATTTAAATTTTAGGGCATTATTTTCATAATTATAGCTATGGAAACCAATTCAAAATAGTTCTTATCATGTTTATATTTCCAATGAGCTCTCATTTGCTCAATTTGGACATCGGGATCAAAATTTATGGCCTTGGGAAGATAGAGACTCAACAACCATTGATTTATCAACGTGAACTATGAGCCCTTGATTTGTTAATTCACTTTATTTATCCCACATGCATTGAGGAATAGTTCTCATATCTTGTTTATAAGCAAAATGAATCTCCATATCATTTGTGTGTGAAAAGAGAACTATGGAACCTTGTGTAGCTTGTGCATGGTATAGCTTTTGATTGCCACATCATCATGCCAAGTCATTGTTGAGTCATGTTTGTCCAACTCATACCATCCAAGTGTCACCCGGGGTAGGTTCACCCCATTGCCATGCGTTCAAAATATGGTAGGTCCACCTCATTGCCACGTGTCCCAATATTCCAAAGGAGGGGGGAAAGGGATAAAACTTAGAAATATAATGAATAATTTCATAATAAAATATGAGAATGGGATTATGTAGAAAGTCAAGTGTAAAACTCGATAAAACTTGGTAAAATGACTAAGTGTTGGGAATGTTGGGGGGTTGTAGACGTGGGCTCATGTATTTGCATTCAAAAGTAAAAAAATAAACTAAGTATAAGACTCAATAAAAACTAAGTGTAAAACTGAATAAAATGACTAAGTCATGAGAGAGAAATTTGGGTAAAGCAGAAATGGAAGTGCAAATTGCGGATTGCAAGATTGCAGGGTTGCAGGGGTAGGGTGATTTGAAAAATAKCTAAGTGTTGGTAAGTAGTAAAAACAATTAAGTATGGACACTTGCAGGGTTATGAATGGAAGATGGAGATGAGGGAAGGGGTACTACTTCCACATTCAAGAAAAATGACTAAGTATAGGGGTATGGAGAGAATGGAGAGTATARAGGTATGATAAATGAATAAGTATGGAAAGAGGTATGGAGAATGATGGAGAAAACATGAATATCTTAGTCATATGATCTCTATTTTAGAATTTGTAAAATGTTGGATGAATCTAAGAAATAGGGCTATTCAATGAGAAGGAGGACACAAACTATTTCCTTTATTTTAACATCTTTTCTTTTCTTCTCTTTTGTTTAAAAGATAAACCATCCCCACTGCAATTTTATGATAAAGAACTGTAATACTGAAGCTGATTTAATATTTGTTGAGTCTTCATGATCAACAAGTGAGGGTTGTTTGTCACTTTCCACATTTGGTAATGTTTTTAGTTTCCATTTGAAAAAAAAGGCATAGGTTCAAATATGCACTCCAATCACCTAGTTGATGGGTGATAGGGAAACATATCAACATATATTTACATAATTGTACTCTCCCCTTTGAGGCTCAGGAGAGTACCATACTCATTTCACTATTTGTTGCAAGACATGTCTTTACTTGAGATTGAGTTCTTTGGTAAGAATGAAATAATAACTTGATTTTTTATGACCATTTCCAAGGATCAAACCACCCATAGTGTACTTTTAATCTTGCAGATTTCTTCAATTTCGAACATCTATTCGATGAATTATTTGATTTTTTGCATTTTTGACAAATATGGAGATCAAAACACCGACTCTCCATGTGACCAAATCGATTTCAATGATGGCATTTAGCATTTTGATGCTGAAATGGAACATGGGAAGTTAAATCTTCTTGAAAGAATCCTACACTAATGAAGTGTATTCGTTTGGAATAATCTGGAGTATGAAAAGTTATTTCCTTATCATATCCGATACATGTTTTGCACTTAGTATTCCTAATTTATTCCCAAGGTCTAATGATTGGCTTGGAAAGAGAACGCTGAACTTGTTCATGCACAACTTCATCCTCATCTTCACTTGTATAATCTGGAATAATCTGGAGTATGAAAAGTTACTTCCTTATCATATCCGATACCTGTTCTGCACTTATTATTCCTAATTTCTTCCCAAGGTCTAATTATTGGCTTGGAAGGAGAACACTAAATTTGTTCATGCACAACTTCACTTGGAATAATCTGGAGTATGAAAAGTTACATCCTTATCATATCTGATACATGTTTTGCACTTATTATTCCTAATTTCCTCCCAAGGTCTAATGATTGGCTTGGAAAGAGAACACTGAAATTTTTCATGGACAACTTCATCCTCATCTTCACTTGTATCAATAGTTGGATCACGAAGTTGTTCCTTCACTGACTGTTGATCAAAATCATCATCATAGAGAGGGGTGTTCTGAACAAAAACTAGATCAGAACACTTCACTAATTGTTGATTTTTGAAGTCCCTGGTTTCATAATTTAATAGTTGGGATTGAGATTGAAGACGTCTAAGTTTAGCTTGCATCACTTGCAAACAATTTATCACCAATTGAAGAGTTGCTTTGTTGAGTATGACGATGTTTTCTTTAGTAGTGATTATTATAGTGTTCAATAACTCTAGTAATTCAAGACTTGACTCCGTTTTGAAAACACTGAATGACACCTCCTTATGCAGGTAGGTCTAGATTGCAATTGAATCGATAACAAGCAAGGGCTTCTTGAAACTTTCTCACTTGAACTTGTTCACTTGTACTTGTTTCTCATTCTTGCTTGTACACTTTCTCACTTGAACTTGCACTTGCTTGATTTTTGTTTTCAATAAGCTGAGGGTGTCAGATACTACAAAAAATGCACCCCAACTCATGATTATTACAATGATTTGAGTTTCAACCATTCAACTTTGTCAATTTTGACTTAACTATTTGAATATGGATTCAGAAATACAATGACTCAAACAATTTTTGGGTGTCGGGTTCAACCCAGAATGCACCCAAAGTACAATGCAATTCAACTTAAGTTTGATTTCACACTTACAAATGAACTATTTAAAGTATATTGTTCAAAATTGATGTTGAATATGAAGTTGAATTGATGTGATGTCATTGAATGTTGATGTGGACGACAACTTGAATGCTTGATTATGTGTTTCATGTACTTGATTGGCATTAATTGTGCTCGAACTACATTTAACTTGTTGTGTACTCCATGTGTGTTGCATTAAATGAAAAATTACAATTGTGTTTATTCCAAAACTAAACATTAAACATCATAAACATCAAAGAGAATAACAACTATCCCAGATTACTCAAGGTGTACCTAATATCCCCTTATTCAATTTCAGGTGCATCTAGAACACAAAACCAAAAAAAAAATCTTTTTAATTATAATGCACAATAATTACATTTACAATTTTTGACTCTACCTTGTATCTCTAACATGGAGAAAAAACCAATCACTTTGGTTTTGAGGAATGTCCTTTTAGTTTTAAAAGGAAAACTTGATCAAACATTGTTGGAAACTCCACCATTCACATACAATTCCTTTATGAAATTTCACTCCTTTTTTTTCAAGCAATATCAAGCACCTTTTACATGTCACTTAAAAAAACCAATTTCTTTTTAAAAAAACTCTTTCGTAAATTGTCTAAAAAGTATGATACATTTTTATAAATGTATCCATTTATATGAGATAATAATATAAATAAAATATAGATCACAAGAAAGAAGAGAGGAAAAAAGTTTGACGGAAAAGGCCTCAAGCCATAATCTCTCACTCATGTATTCATTTCAATAATACAAATATATAATACAAGAATGAAACCACATCAATTTCTCTCACATCGTCATCTCATCGAGAGATAATGTAGGAGGAGGAAAAATAGGAATCTAGAAACACACTTAGGATAAAAACTATATCCTTAAATGTGAAATACATAAGGTGGTGTTCTAGGACTTTATGATTGT
>ML777798.1:1812828-1837838 GCA_009831015.1 Picea engelmannii | reverse complement strand
AACATGACCATACCCAATGAGGAATATGCTAAAATGAGAGAGTTCAATAAAGTGGTTTTTAGTGATTAAAATAATAGTAATGTATATTTATTTTCATTTTGGAATTATATATATATATAAATAAAATAATAATAATAATAATAATATATATAATAATATATGTTCATTATATATATATATATATATATTTGATAAATTATAAATTTGTATTATCTTCATAAAATTTAGTATTAAAAATGGAAATCAACTTTACCATTAGAGCTTAAATGTTTTCAATTATTTGTTCTGTGAGTCAAAATCAACATTCCCAATACTACTATATCGTCTACCAAAGAAGCCTAGATTCAATATTTGCTCTATTCACATTTTTTTTAAAATGTGTGTGGGAAATTTATTTCTATATTCTATTTTTATTTCAATCACTTACATTTTATTATCTCAAGTTTTTTTACATTAATTTTTTCATATTTTTATTTGCATTTTATTCCATTTTGTAATTGACTCTTACTTTTAGCATATTGATATTAATACATAGTTGTTTAAATGGATGTAATTGGTTCATCTTGAAGTATATTATAATTGAAATCAATGCACTAAATCATTTTGCATTATATCATTAAAAAATTAATGAATAAAATTACTTTTCATTATATAGTTGAAATGATGAAATTAATTTACCAAATCATTTTATATTGCATTGCTATTGACATCAATGCATCTCCCATTGAATCATTTTCATTTTTATTGAATTTAATATACAATGTCTATCCAAATCATATAATAATAATAATAATAATAATAATAATATATTTTTAAGGTCACGGCCAAGCCACACCAAATTGGTGTATGAGACCCCCTTATTTGTGGGACAAGAGACCCCCCTCCACCCAACGATTTGACTGGTAAAGTCTACGGAGGCCACACCAAATTGGTGTATGAGACCCCCTTGTTTGTGGGACAAGGGACCCCCCTCCGCCCAACGATTTGACTGGTAAAGTCTATGGAGGTATACATACCCTACCCCCCTCTAGATTTGAACTTGTGACCTCTTAAGAGGAAACACATGTTCTTAGCCATTAGGCCTACTCAGACTGTATAATTTGCACTATATAGTCATTGAAATTAATGCACCTAAGTATTTTGCATTGTATCATTGTTGAAATTGATATATCCAATTGTTTTGTACTATGTAATTGCTAATATCAATGCATTAGTGCTAAAATCAGTGTACCTAATCATTTTGCACAAATCATTTTGCATTTACTAACACCAATCCACCCACACCATAGACAATTTTACATCACTAAAATTCATACATTGTATCTATTGTAACAACATTATAAAATTAAAGTAGGATTGATCTAATATTTTTGATCTACCAACCATCCAACAAAATACACTTTTAAATTTGACATTATAACAAATAACTTGTTTATTAATTAAATAACAACTCATAACATCACACTTTGTCACTATTCTACTAAAAAACAACTTATCACATTATATTTATGGTGAGTATGAATCATATCCATATTATCTTAACAATTTGCTATAATTTTACTAAGTTTTATGTAGTTTGAATTCAACCCACATCGACATGTGTAGTTTTATGTGGTTTGAATTCAACCCACATCGACATGTGTAGTTTTATGATTGACAAGTGTAGTTGCAATTCATTGAGATTGTATCGGTGATAATTCACACATACGGGATGGATCATGGTGAAGTGAAATGTATATAAAATGCAAGATTTTGTAAGTACAACAAAAATATTACCCTGTAAAAATTAAAGTAAAAGTTTCTTTACGTATAAAGTCTAAAAAATAAATAATGTATGTGATGATCTATTTTAGTATATTTATTTCTATATGACAACCTCTCTAAATATGTCCACTACTTTGTATTAGCCTGTGGTCATTGGTAAGGATGAACACTGCAATTAGGAAGAGACTTTCCTTTATACATTTCTCTAGAGAAGCTCTTTAGAAAGAATCACTTGAGTTTATTCATATAGCTTATTTCAGTTTGCTTCTATATTAAGCAATTTATAGTAACATTATGAATGATGTCACATGTTAATAGTCAAAATCCTTGAATAACTAAAGCAAGTAGATAGAGTCTATGGACATTCCTCTCTATAAAGAAATACAAAGTTTATACATGTATCTATTTTGTTGCAATAATGAGTTTCATATATTATCATATTGTGGACATGCTATGTAAGGTTTATTGGACATGGATGGATTTAGGATTCTTTAACATTTGGATATTAGACTAGGCCATTTACAACTCTGGTTTCCCATTCCTCTACATTTTACACTTCTCTTATGATTTTATGTTTATGTTCTTGTTGAGAGTTTCTAGTTACTATGTGCATAACAATAGGTTTAGTATAAGCTTTCATTTATAGTGAGCAACATACTACAAAAATATTTTAACCATTATGAAATTCGCTTACTTTCAATTACATGAATAGTGATGTAATTGAGGGTCAAGTGAGAGAAATATTTGAAAGAGCAAGGATGTGAATGATATCAACGAGGAGGAATTCAATATTCATCCTCAACAGAGAGAGGAGTTTATTTATAGTCATTAGAGTCATCCAATAGTTTCTTCTTTATAAGTTGTTTATTCTTTATTATTTCTAAAGGACTACTCCATAGAGGTGATGGTGGGGATTTTTATGTGTGATCTGTCATGATAGGATTTGGATTGGGTTTCTAACAAAACAACTTCCTTGTAAGTATCTCTTTTACCGCCGATGCATCATGCAATGGTTTTATCTTCAACTCATATGATTACTATGAAAATATGAGTTTCAATAGCTCTGCCCAATTTGTAGCTCCTTATTGGAGATATTGCACACCCACCCAGTATTTTTTCCCTATGTTCATTAGTCTATGTTGAGGGTGCCCCTTGGTATGAGATATTCTCCCCTAGACAAGGGCCCCACATCTTCTTTAGTCATTACTGAGTTGTACTTCGATTAGATTAGTGGAGTCAAGTCTTGCATGGAAACCTCAGTATTATCACCAAGTGTTGCATGCTCACCTTGGAATCGTCACCAAGAGGGTGCCCTTCACATGGATGAGGTTAGGAAAGTGCTACACATGTGCATGCATGAGTTTCTTTTTCTTCTCAGACGCAGAGGATCATATTGAATAAATATGGTAACATAAATAGATCCCACTTTCGCCGATGAGAAATCTCCTTTTCTCAATGGACATGATATGGATTTCAGACTTATTTTCTTGTTTGTTTCTCTTGAAACACAATTCCATGTTGAATCACTCTCAATTCCAGACGAAGTATGGACCAAATTGGAGGTCCTATTCAAGATAAAGGAAGAGTGTGAAGAATGCATTCTAGACAATGCCAAGGCAACGCTTGCAGAAAATCCAGCTGAAGAACAAGCTTCTTGACTTCCTCCTAAAGAAGATTTTAAAGATGGTGCATCCTACCACTCGGATCATATTTCATATCTAATTTATGAATTAGATTTGGAAGATCATGAGCATGCATGTGAAGATCCAGATCCAAGACCCAAATGGAAACAGTCCATCCTACCGGTCACTGATGATATTGTCGATCCTAGAAGGACAAGATCCCAATTTGAGGAGGCTCCACATGCTCTCACAATAACAACCAATAATGCCCATGCATTGCTACATGGTTCTGGCATCTGACCCATAGATCTATGCATAGGCTGAAGATAATCTGTATTGGAAAACTCCCATGAATGAAGGGGATTATGATATTCTTCCTTTCAATTGGAGAAAGTGGATAGATCTACAAACATTTCGTTGGTGTGTTTACTTCATCAGATCCATACAAAGATCTATGCAACACCCTTGTTTCCCCCAACTTGTAATTAATCATTAATTAGGATTGCCAAGCAGTGGCATGGGAACAATGTAAATGTATTATTGTTTGAATAGCCAAACAACCGATAGTGAGGGTGAAGCCTTGAAATTATTGGCCATGATATCACTAGAGGAAAGAATGTGAAAACTATAAGAGAGGGTTCATTATGTCGAATGAACCCAAATTTCCCTTCGATGAGGATAATTAACCTCCTCCGGATCCCAAGGAGAGAAATCAATTAATGAAGAAAGGATCGGTGGTTGAACCATCAACCACCCCAATGAATGGAAGCATGGTCTAGCTGCGGAATGTCAGCCGGAAGTACCACAGGATATTGCAAACCCAGACTGACTTGAGTTTCCTTCTAACAGAAGGAACTGAATAGGAAGGATAACCTTCTCAAGGAAGGATGTGTGTACAAGGCACGTAAGGGAATAAAGAGAAGAGTGGAGAAAGCGAGAAACTCTCCAACTGAGAATGAACAGAAGGTCGCGAGCTTGATGCTGAGGAAGCATCTGATAAACCTCGTCGAGGCCACGATAAAGGGAAAAATCTCTAAGAGTATGTAAAGAACGAGACCTGAGTAGAAGGCCGCGAGATTGATGCTGAGGAAGCATATGATAAACCTCGCAGAAGATGTGAAAGAGAGAGGATCGTTGAGAATTGGCATAAAATCCCTGGTAATATAATGGCTTGGAACGGGGGTGGCCATAGCGTGAAGAATGAATGCCTCTAAGCCTATGGTTGGGTGGAAAGGTGAACACTCACAGTCAGTTAGTTGGCTGCAACCTGTAATAGATAAGTATTCTTTGTTCCTGTATAATTGAATTGTAATTGTAGATTAAAGTTGGATATCCTATGAATGTTTCAGGGATGTGCATGTTTGTTTTATGGTTATACTGTATCCCTTTAATTCTTCCTGATTGTGTATTTAAGCAAGTAAGGAATTATCTGGCTTGTACATGTAAATGCATGAGCCCTGTGGTGGCTCAAGTTAAAATAAATGAACTATGAGTTCGCCGACCTTAGGCATAGTTTCACACGTACATGTCGACTCTCCCAATCATTCTGAGTCTCTTGGAGGAAGGAGTTTGTTAAGCTCAGGAGAGGTAGTGCATGTATGCACAGTCTCTCTGCCAGGCAGGCAGAGACCGATAACCTCTTAAGTTCTAGAGTGATGAATGAACGTAAGGGGTGTGCGAAAGATCCTTCTAAGTGTTAAGATCAGGAGAAATAATGCAAAGTGCCTAAGTATTTTAGAGCTGACGAAGCTCAGGAAGGATAGCGAGATTCAAGTCTCAAAAGGGAAGATCATTTCATTTGGAAGACGAATGGATGAGATTAGTTTGGGAGGAGATGAAGCTCTTCATGATCGTCGGATCTGGAGAAGGAACGCATATGTTAATCCTTCGAGCCCTTCGAACTTCACGAGTCCGACGAATTGGGTATATTCGTCATATTGGAGGTGAATCCCTCGAAGTTCCGAAGTCCGAAAGTTAATATGGGTCGTAGATCTGAGGATTCCCAGGAGTTATCCTGACCGTCGGATCTATGATGTAGTTAGTTCGACGTTGACCGCTTTGGGAGGATAGGGGTGTTGTAATGTCAAGACCCGTCGAAGACCAGAGTCATGAAGTAATGTGGACTGTGGATCTAAGGATCCCTCAGGACCCTTCTTGATTGTCCATCATAAAGGACACATGGCACCAGATCTTGTACTCCGGAGGTTTAACACACTAGAAGGAAGCATGTGTAAAAGGTTGAAATCTCCTGAAGTCCCAGGGAGCTAGAGGAGATATGAATCGTCCATCAACCAAGACACATGTCAGTATATCGTTAACTCTAGAGGAGAGGCACTCCGGAGGATTTGAAGCTTGGTGCTTCGAAAATCCCCGAAGCTCGAAGTAACGGAGAGGATCTCAATCGTCCGTCATTTGGGGAACGTGTAGCGAGTGATCTATTACTTCGGAGGATAGCCACTTCGGAGAAAAGTGGAACAAGAACTCCCGAAGGCCTGGAGGCCAGAGTCCACCTGAGCCGTCTATCTCAGAGGATAGGTGTCAGAATATCTGACACTCTGGATGGATTGCACTTCGGAGGTTTGCGGTTGTGAGTACTTGGGAATCCGTCGAAGCGGAGAGTCCTGAAGTAAATCAGAACCATTGATGTTCTGTGGATGCATGGTATAAGATCGCACAGTCTGGAGACAATGAACACCCTAGGAACTTGGGAGAGGTATATATGCTAGTTCTGAGCTCGGTTTTTAGCATGGATACCATGGATAGAGAGCTCTGGACGAGCAAAATGTGATAGAGACCTTAGACAGAGGATTTGAGATGTTAAGGAGAGCAAAATTTTGATGCCCCATCCCTAGGAAAGTTACTCAGGGGTTGGGTGTGTTACAAATTGGTATCAGAGCACGATAACAACACTTAGCTTACTTGGGCTCATGAGTGAGTCATATAAAAATATTTTTGGAGGACTTTAAGGGGTAACCCCCTATCTTACCGCACTCCTAAGAGGCTTAGTCAAACCTCTACCAAAGAGAGGAATGAAACCTACTGTTGTTTATAGATGTTTTGGAAGTTTTCACTGTGTGTTGCTAGCGCTTCCAAATAAAGAAGTTGACTTCACTATGCAATTGTACATGTTGTTTTACTGTCACAAGACTTGGTTACCCAGGCTAAGATGAGCATGTTGAGAATATTACTGCCAAACATAAATTTTATGCATAAATTCCTTGAGTATAAGGATGCAGATTAAAATAGAGTTGGGATTTTACCCAATGAGATTGAATCATGCTACTCTGTGGCAAAGGAAGCCTATCATTTCTTTGGGAAATGATAGTCGATCCTACAAGAGTGGGAATTTTTTGATGGGAACTAATAGTAAGATTTGGCCGATGGGAAGGATCCGTAGCAGTAATAATTACTGCTTTACTGAAGGGTTAAACCTTGTATATGTGTATAATCCCTCACGATCATAGGGATGACTCTGATGACCATTCCATGAAAAAAGGGAGAGCATGCACAACTCTCGGGTTTCGAAGGGAATTGAGAAACAAATTTTGTTTCTAGGTACAAGAATTGTTGGGCATGGTTTTTCTAATCAAGCTGATAAACAAAGTTGTAGAAATATAGAGTGATTGAGTGAAAAATCACAACAACCTCCCTTGTTTGGTGGATAGGAAACTAATCTACCGGAATTCTTGTGGGAGGAGGAGAGTGGCCTCCATCCCTGATTGTTTCTGAACAAAAGAAAGAATTATAGGTGTAATGGTTAAGACTGATTATGACCTAAATATACTCTAGATTTCTGAACTAGAATACTTAGTAAGTAACATAACTCGAAATTGCATTTGGGGTTTAAGGGAATAGTCCAAATGTTATTAGTCATTAAAAACTTATAATAATTAAGGTAAAATGGTTGATTAAATGTTGATCCTGAATGTGGTAAAGGAAGTGTTGGGGCACTTCTAGAAGTCCAGTGGGCCAGATTGACATCCAGTGGTAGATGGTAGCCGTATATATATAGTTGGAAGCTAGATTGGATTGCATGTTACCTTGGGCGTGGTTTTAATTTCCCATATTGCATTTATAAGTTGGGTAATGATCTATGGAAAACAAGGAAAGAGTGTTTTCTTGCTAGCCGTTATCATACAAAAGAGATAAAAGTGAGGTCCTTTGTTGGTTATTAAGAGAGGGAAACATCAGTATGAGTTATGACTGTAAGATTAGTCATGTAAGTAACCATAATATTTAACTAAATAACACTAATGATAAAACTAAATTATCAAGGTGAATAAAGAGGTGCAAGAGATGCACTTGCATATACACAAATATTTGTATACATACTTATGAGAATAATATGACTGCAAACTCTCAACTGAGAGGGAAGCTCAATAATGAGTGTTCCTATGAGACTTATCATAAGAATGATTTGAATATCCTTGGGAGAAGGATATAGAAGTATGATATGTTCATGTGTGTGAATGACATGGAAAAAAGTGCAAGTAATGAGCTTGCATGGTGAACGTTTGGACTGTGTGTTTATGCTTGAGTGCATGGATTTAATGCATTATGAGGCTTCTTGATATGAAGCCTGATAGTAATACTAGTTAGGTATGAATGATATTAAATGTGAAAGTGGTGCACATGTATGATGTAAGAGTATAGGTGCACTAAAGGCACAATATGCCTGCCTTGACGAGTGATATGTAAGGCAATAATTGCACTTGCTAATATTAAGTGAATACCATGGATGCATGGTTGACTCCATTTTGAAGAGTCATGGAAGTTCTATTTTTGAATGATAGATTAAGGGGGAATGTGCTCCATCCCCTCAAGAAAGACTAGTATAAATAGAAGAAAGAGTGGACGAGCAAGGATGATCTGTTGTCATGATAAGAGACAAATGATTCTGCCTTTGAGGGTCACATGAGAATGATTTTGAACAATCATGAGTTGACTGATTTTAAAATAGAAATGTAGGTGGGTTGTGAAATATACCTATGATAACCACACACAGGCTTATGATTATGCATATGGTTAAGCACATCATGGATGTAAGTTAACAAAACTAGAATATGTGTGGATACATAATTTGGACACATGGAAAATATGCATGTTTATATTCCTTACGAAATATTTGGTACCCAGCTAAAGCTAACTCAAGGTTGAGGCTATCAAAGATAGTGAAGGATATGCAATAAGGAAGTTGCATACTGAAGGAGTTCCATGTGGAGGAACTATATGAAGAATCTGTTAGGAGAACAGAGTCACAACCTTATTGACTGCTTAAGCAACGAGCTACAAGCTTGTATATATATATATATATATATATATATATATATATATATATATATATATCCTCGATTACATTTTGAAAAACATCATGAAATGACTAGAAGATTAATAATGAATCTTGACCATTCTGATAACCGAATGGTAACGTGCAGGATGCACAGGTTCATGATTCATTATGGACAAAAGGATTTGCTATTAAAGCATGCTGAAGTATCCTAAGAGTTAGGGTGAGCCTAACCGAGGCTGCTCAAGAAAAGAGAAAAAATATCACAACAAGAAGTAGATTGCATAAGTAAAGGGGGGGGAAAGGAGGAACATTGTTCTCACCCTAAGAACCCTGAATTGTGTAACAAAGTCATAGGATTAAAAGGAAAGTTGTGGAAACCAGTAGAGCTGGTAAAAGGAAAATGAAACCCCTGAGTATGATTAAATGAATAAATGAGTATGTTTGACTGAATAGGATTGGTTGAAGCCAGGATTAAGAAAAGGCAGTGAGGCCTTAGAGATAACTCAACTGGGATGAAAAGTCTCAGGCGATGTAGAAAGAATTGGAAGAAGGGGAGAGCCCTCAATTCTTTCCTTGTTGAGTGCTATGTTTTCTCTGGGATGAGAAAGATGGCACGCTGATGAAAGTAAAAGGTTTTGACACCATAGTGATGATGGTTGTATTGTTGTAGAAATAATCGAGATCTGTTTGTGTTGCACTCATGGAAACATTTGAGGATAATGTAATGAAGGGCATAAAGATATGCTAGTACATTTTGAAGATGTTTTATGGATTTGAATGTTATAATACATGCATTTTATTTAATATTACAACTAATGTAATTGTAAATATGATGATGCATGCTATGTATAGAAAGGAATTGGAGTTGTTGAGGAAGACAATTGCCAATGATGGGCAACCTCAAGCAAAGGATGACCATGAGAAGGCTGTAGTTGAAAGATTGTTGACATGGCTGTAAAATTCCCCATAAAGCATTGTCGATGAGGTAAAAATCAGAAAGAGGGTGCTAGCAGCCAAGGACCAGTGTAAAAATGTTCATGCCTATGTGGCACAAGGTATGAAAGGATTTGGTAAGAACCCCTTTTGAAATATTTTATTGTCTGAATGTTATAACTTTTGAAAGACATTTGCATAGCTTGGATGCCCAAGTAGGGTATGATTCAGGAAGAACCTGAATGATGGAGGTGTGAACCTCTGGTAGTAAAGACTGTTTGTAATCCTTGGAAGAATTCATGAACTGATATGTCATGAATGCATTGACCAATCAAGGAATGATTAAAGGCATTCATGTGAAACCTTGAGTTTCATGAATGATGATTTAAGGCCATGATCGATTCAAAGTAGAAAATATGGTTCTGCTAAAATAATAATTATGGATAAAGAATCCATATGGTAATAAATTGGTTGAATTCCAACACACCTTGGCAAGAGTGCCTTACCTGAAAAGTGATAATCTGAAATCGATGCAAGGGCGCATTATGTGTGAATGTGGCCATGGACATTGGCACATTGATTAAATTCACTTAATGTTGAATTGTATCTAGAAAGGTTGATATATTGAACTAATGCATGTGTAAGAAATGAAATTTCCTTTTTCTTTATATATCCTCAAATAGATAAAAGTGATTTGATTGTTAGCATGCACATGTTAAGAATTGTTTGTGGTGACGTTATAAAGGGGCAGTGAAAATATATGTGCATGAGAAACTAACAATGTTTGGTTGATTGAAGTTGAAAGTGTAGGAAGAAAAGAGTCTTGGATATGGTAGTGCTATAAGTCCATAAGGAAGACTAATTACCTGTTGAGCCAAACCACAAGGAATGATATTTTATTTGAAGCGAATGCATTTGATTGTTAGTGTGCATAGTCCTGAAATTGTTTGTGAACCACTGCAAGTGTGCAATGAACATATAATGTGCATGAGAACTAACAACTTGTTTGGCTGAGAAATGTTGAAATTGCAGGAAGCAAAGGATCTTGGATATGGCAGTTTTGTAAGCCCATAAGGAAGACCAAAATTGCTTGCTGATCCAAACTACTATGGGAAGGAAAGTCCCATAATTGGTGAATCTGGTTCCGTGTGGAACATATATGAAAATAAATGAGGAAATTGGAAAGTCTATGGGTGACAGATTTGCAATAACATTCTGAAATTCAGGATTTATGATGATGTCTCATGAATTTCTGTATACCCCTGATACAGGTGAGAAGAAAAGATTTGTCCAAAAAGGAGAGATGAAGGTTGTCAAGATGAAAAGCATGAAAAATGGCTACTACTGAGCCATGAGAACCCCATGGTAAGCCATGATCGCCTGGAATATGTTGTGTTGAGATAAAACAAGCTAGAGGGATGCCTTGGTAGAGCAAGTTTGAGGGACGCCTCGATTGTAAGGCTTGATGAAGTCTCTGGAATTCTTCCTGTGGGAGAGAACCTTGGCAATGCAAGATGGATCACCCAAGGAACTACATAACAAAGAAGGGGATGCCTAAGCCTGGGCCTAGAGGGTGAGTGACCGCAAGGAATAGTAGACTCTGATAGTTCTTATAAACTATTGATTGGGATCATGCACACAATGGGTATGTCAAGGAAAAACAGTGAGCCTGGATAACAAGACAACCATGTGGATGAAAATCTACGAACTACACAGATAAGTGTTGTGCTATATTATGAAATTTTCCTCTTGAAATTTGAACAACAGTAAAATGTTTTCGCATGAGACTATGATTAATGTGCTCGTTGTCCAAGAATTATTGAAGGCATGTTACGATGGTTAAGAGTCTGAAAAATGACATGACCAGAAAGAAGGTCAATACTTCTGAAGCGGCTGAATGAGAAAGGCATGACAGGTGTTACTAAGAAAGAACATAGAGGACGATGTTCCTTTTTAAGTGGGGGCGGGGGGCGGGGGGTTGTAACACCCATGTTTCTCCCAACTTGTAATTAATCATTAATTAGGATTGCCATGCTGTGGCATGGGAACGGTGTAAATGTATTATTGTTTGAATAACCAAACAATTGACTGTGGGGGTGAAGCCTTGAAAGAATTGGCCATGATATCACTAGAGGAAAGAATGTGAAAACTATAAGAGAGGGTTCATTATGTCAAATGAACCCAAATTTCCCTTCGATGAGGATAATAAACATCCTTCGAATCCCACAGAGAGAAATCAGTTAATGAAGAAAGGACTGGTGGTTGAACCATCAACCACCCTCATGAATGGAAGCATGTTCTAGCTGCAGAATGTCAGCCCAAAGCACCACATGGTCCTGGAAACCCAGACTGACCCAAGTTTCCTTATGAAAGAAGGAACCAAATAGTAAGGATAACCTTCTCAAGGAAGGATGTGCGTACAAGGCACGTAAGGGAATAAAGAGAAGAGTGGAGAATGCGAGAAACTCTCCAACTGAGAACGAACAGAAGGTCGCGATCTTGATGCTGAGGAAGCATATGATAAGCCTCGTCGAGGTCATGACAGAGGAAAAAACATCTGAGAGTATGAAGAGAGCGGGACCCGAGGAGAAGGACGCGGGCTTGATGTTGAGGAAGCATCTGATAAACCTCACAAAATATGTGAAAGAGAGAGGATCGTTGAGAATTGACATAAAATCCTTGGTGATATCATGGCTTGGCACAGGGGTGGCCAGAGCGTTAAGAATGAATGCATTTGAGCCTATGGTTGGGTGGAAAGGCGAATACCCACAGTCAATTAGTTGGATGCAACCTGTAATAAATAAGTATTCTTTGTTCCTGTGTAATTGAATTGTAACTGTAGATTAAAGTTCGATATCCTATGAATGTTTCAGGGATGTGCATGTTTTCTTTATGGTTATACTATATCCCTTTAATTCTGCCTGATTGTGTATTTAAGAAAGTAAGGAATTATCTGGCTTGTACACGTAAGTGCTTGAGCCCTGTGGTGGCTCAAGTTAAAATAAATGAACTATGAGTTCGTCGACCTTGGGCATAGTTTCACACGTACATGTCGACTCTCCCAGTCGTTATGAGTCTCTTGGAGGAAGGAATCTGTTAAGCTCAGGAGAGGTAGTGCATGTATGCACAGGCTCTCTATGAGGCGGGGATAGACCGAGAACCTCTTAAGTTCTAGAGTGATGAATGAGCGCAAGGGGTGTGCGGAAGATCCTTCTAAGTGGCAAGATCATGAGAAATAGTGCAAAGTGCCTAAGTATTTTAGAGTTGACTAAGCTCAAGAAGGATAGCGAGATTCAAGTCTCGAAAGGGAAGATCCTTTCGTTTGGAAGGCGAATGGATGAGATTAGATCGGGAGGAGTTGAAGCTCTTCACAATCATCAGATATGGATAAGGGACGCGGATGTTAATCCTTCGAGCCCTTCGGACTTCGCAGGTTCGACAAATTGGGTATATTCGTTGTACAGGAGATGAATCCCCCGAAGTTTCGAAGTCTCGAAGTTAATTTGGGCCATAGATCTGAGGATTCCTGAGAGCTATCTCGACCGTCGGATCTACGATGTAGTCAATTCGACGTTGACCGCTTCAGGGGGACAAGGGTGTTGTAATGTCAAGACCCGTCGAAGACCAGAGTCACGAAGTAATGTGGACCGTGGATCTAAGGATCCTTCAAGACCCTTCTCGATTGTCCATCATAAAGGACACGTGGCACCATATCATGTACTCCGGAGGTTTAACACACCAGAAGGAAGCATGTATAAAAGGTTGAAGACTCTCGAAGTCACAAGGAGCCAGAGGAGATATGAACCGTCCATCAACCGAGACGTGTGTCAGTATATCATTAACTCCGGAGGAGAGCCACTCCAGAGGATTTGAATCTTGTTGCTTTGAAAATCCCCGAAGCTCGAAGCAACATAGAGGATATCAACCACCCGTCGTTTGGGGAGCATATGACGGACGATCTGTTACTTCGGAGGTTAGCCACTTTAGAGAAGAGTGGAAAAAGAACTCTCGAAGGCCCGGAGGATGAAGTTCACCTGAGTCATCGATCTCAGAGGACATGTGTCAAAAGATATGACACTCTGAAAGGATTGCACTTCAGAGGTTTGCGGTTGTGAGTACTTGGGAATCTGCCGAAGCGCAGAGCCCCGGAGTAAAACATAACCATTGATGTTATGTGGACACGTGGTATAAGATCACGCAGTCCAGAAACAATGAACACCCGAGGAACTTGGGAGAGGTATATCTGCCAGTTCTGAGCTTGATTTTGAGCATGGAGACCATGGCTGGAGAGCTATGGACAAGCAGAATGTTATAGAGACCTCAGATAGAGGATTTGAGATGTTAAGGAGAGAAAAAAAAATTTGCCCCATCCCTAGGAAAGTTACTAGAGGGTTGGGTGTGTTAAAATCTACATCTTCAACAAAATCTTCACCGAGCATAAACTAACATATTTGCAAGGTCTCCTTGGAATGAAGAACTCAACTACAAAGAAGCAATCCTAGTTAGTATTGTATATTGACAGAGTGTTTTGTTCCCATGTGGTTTTCCCTCTTTCCAATCTTTTCAGCTATACTATATTTCTTAGATGCATTGTAAAATGGGTACCTAACATGGGTTCTTGTTGGGACCCATTCATTGTGTACTCCCTAGTAGTACTTCAGGGGGTAGGGTATTGGAGATATTACACACCCACATAGTATTTATTTTCCTATGTTCATTAATCTATGTTTAGGGCGCCCCTTGGACTGAGATATTCTCCCCCATACAAGGGTACCGGATCCTCTTTAGTCATTACACAATTGTACTTTAGTTAGATTAGGGAAGTCAAGTTTTGCATGGTAACCTCGTTATTATCACTAAATGTTGCATGCTCACCTTGGAGTCATCACCAAGAGGGTGCCCTTCACATGCATGAGGCTAGGAGAGCACTACACATGTGCATGCATGATATTATCTCCACTCCACTTGTGTGAGCTAGTTAACTGATAATTGCATGGTCGATTACCTAGGACTAGGTGGTAGTTCACTCGGGGTTCTATCGGTGTATGTCCGCATCTCTCCTACGACACATTAGTTTGAGCATGTAGCTTATACCTATTGTAAATTATTCACTCTTCGAGTGTGGATTAATGTGGAATACAATTCTTTCATGCTTTCTCTCCAATTCTTCTCTTCTTCTCTCAACTTTGCAAGTTTTCTCTTTTAAATGAGAAATTTGATATATACACTTGAAATAAAAATGGTCATATATAGTGATAAAAAAAGAGATCTAGATTTACATAAAAATATAAATACTATAAATATGATATTTATATAAAAGAATTGTTACCCTTTTCATCGACTCAACTTAATCATTTTAAATGATAAAAAAAAATTACATTCAAAGTTTTAAACTCTCTTAATATTTGAATAGATATTTTAAATTGAATGAAAAATTATCTATATTTGGTGAAAATTAACATTTATTATTTTTATAAACAATGTTAGTTTTCTATTAATAATTTTTAAATTGTTTAACTATATTAATTTATAAATATTTGCAAAATTTTATTGAAAAATGTTTTTTCTAAACTCTTAAGTTTAGAAATGATCCATTCTTCATAATAGTTAGGTGTACTTAAATTTAAAATATTCTTCATAATAGTTAGGTCTAAGATTGCTTAAATTTGTTTGAAGCATTATGAAGTCTCTCAAGTTGAAGTACTAAGAAAGAACTAATAGTAAGAGGAAGTTTACATAACGTTGATGTGCTGAAGCATATTATAACAAATTTTCCAATTTCAGTAAATGCTATACTCTTTCATCCTTGTAAAGGAAATGGAATGAAATTGTTGAAAAATATGTCATTTTGGTTTTGTAAAAATAGAATGAAATTGTAAAAGAATATGCCATTTTAGACATAATTTAATATACTAAAAACCTTATCATCTAGATTTTTGTTGACTGTAGTAGATGGACATGGACAGAAACATAGTCGACATGTCAGACACTGGAAATTTGGTCCCACACATTTGGACGATGGAACCAAATAAAATACTAAAAATTACATTGCTAATGCTAATCATGTCACACCATCTAGAACTTGGTGTTGACTGAGAGGGTTGTTGCAGTACAGTGGAAATATTGATATTAGTGCCCAATATAGTGAAAATCTTCAAATATCTTGGAAAGTATTTACAATTTGTTTTCTCTCTTTCCATTTACAAAAGAAATGCATCAAAGTCCAAGCTTTTTCAAGTTGCTATTTTCAATGTTGTTACAGTACCAACACTGCTGAGCATTTATTATTATAAAATACACATCAAATATACATTTGATTTACAAAGCTAGCAACTGCATCCTATTTATATGCCTCTGTACTAATAACTATGTTCCAAAGCTGGACAGCTCAACAAGTATAATAATGCTCCACATATCAAAGTCAAGGGCACTTGAGTTTGTTGCCATGTGTTTTCATGTCAGCATAGCAGGGGCAAAGGTTTTTGTTTCCATATGTACCAGGAGGAACACAGTTGCATTTGGCACAGCAAGTACCACAAGCTCTTAAACATCGGTCATGGAGAGATGCTTCTTTGCATCTTCCTCCACATGCTACCTTGCAGTCTTCATCAAGCAATCCAAATCAATACAACAAGAAGTGATGTAAATAATGAGCTTTGCGTTCATAAGAAGAAGCTTGAATTTAAAAAGAAGTTAAAACAATAACAGTAGCAGCGAACAAAAGATTTCAAAGTTTAAATATCAACTGGTGATGTACAGAATGAGCCTTTTATTCACAAGAAGCAGCTTGAATTTACAAAGAAAGTTAAAGCAATGACAGCAGCAGTAACAAACAAACGATACCAAATCTGAGAGTTGAATTAAGAAAATTAAATATCAACTAAAAATAATTTAAGCTTTAAGCTTTGAAGGAAAAAAAAACACAGATGAACTTTGATTTCAAATGAAAAAGTTTGTTAATAATGAACCAAAATAATCGGTGAAAGTGAACCTTGACTAAAGAAGAAAAAGTTAAAAACACAGGATGAAATAAGCTTAACCTTGAATTCAAAGGAAAAAAATACAAACTTTGATTAAAAAGAAACAAAACTATACCGATTAAAATTCTAATGAGTGATATAACACATTCTATAACTTTGAGGTACAATACAATCACCCATTCTAAGACTATAGAAAAACATTAAGCACTATGCACCATCCATTCGGTTAGTGCAATGTACACTATTTATCATTTATTAGACAGGATGAAAGATGAAAAAACAGTAAACTAATAATAATAATTTGCCCACTGCATAGTGATTATAAATATTTACAGATACCATATACCTATGTTCTGCAAAAGGTTCCTGTTCATCCTATTTCTTGACAGCTGCATTCAGAGAAAAGGAAAACTCAATTTGATCAGTTCAATATGTGTAAAAGTGAGCCTCCTAAGTTTATTCAGGAATATAACTGGTTACACGAAGCCCATATAATAATTTAAACTTAAATAGCGGTACACATATGTACTCACCCCAACTGCTGTTGAAGCTCCAATCTCAGCAGGTTCTACATACATCTGTTTCAACAATTCATCAATTAATTAAACAACTCTGAATAACAGGCAGAATATTAATTCCATGAAAGAACATAAGTTATATTAGTGGCATGTACACTTAAATGGCAACTCAACAGTTACAGAAGAAGACTTCTTACCTGAAGAACAAGTACCATCATGACTAGATATAAGACGAACAACCTGCTTACAGAAGCCATGGGAGCTGCTGACACCCAAATAGAGTATATACACAGTGAAGAATAGTTATTCAGTTGCAAGACTATAATAAGCTTCCGGTATACGTAGGTCGCCTTCTCTGTATGCAATGCACATTGCACTTTAGGGAATGTCCTCAATTTATAGGAGTGAGAGTACTGAATCTCACTGCCTGCCTGCATGTAGTGGCTTTTTTTTTAACTCTAGGATTTATAACTCCATTTTTGTAATTAAAATTTCAAGAGATTTTTCAAGTAGTTGGTTTGGATTTGACTACCACCCTAACACGTTACATGGCGAAGGTGAAAGGAACTTGCGTACTGCATACGACAACGTTGAGATATAATTTTATAAAGTTTAAAGTGTTTATTGAGTTGGGGTTCTCTGCTGTACAGTGCAAGTTGAGGCCAGGCCAGTGCCAAGCAACCCATGTAGATTATCCTGAGACAGTTTCAGATTCCACGTAACTATTGCCCTGAAAATATAAGTGTCTTGGGAACGGAGCTGATCAGGCTTGATGTCAAATTTTCATTTGAAGTTGATCAGGCTTCGATATGGCAGTGGCCTTAAAAACAATCTCTTCAATGACTATACTTGTCAGAAGGATCCCAGCATCCGTGATGGACACATAAGGTTGCTTGATATGCAAGTAAAATGGACCTACAGGTAGATTGGACATGGTTCTTATTGCACTCTTAAGAGATATTATAGTGTACTGAAAGTGGCTTGATTTACAAGTAGAATTGGACATGGGTTTTATTACCCCTTAAAGAGATATTATAGTGTAAATTTTAAATTTATATAGCACATATGGCTTCTCTACAAGTAGGATGGACATGGGTTTTATATGAGTAGGTGATATTATAGCTTAAGTCTTAGATTTATATAAAATAAATAGCTTTTCTACATGTAGAATGGATATGGGTCTTAGTACATATGGACCAATGAGCATAATAGAAGAAGGTTGGAGTAGTGAAGCTCCTTAATTATCATGCAATTTTCTAGGACCCTTCAAAAGTATGTTACTTCTTCAAGGATGTGGAGTTGTAAGTATACTTGTTTCAAACACAGAGTTTGAGTGAGTTTGAGTTTGTGAAGAAAACTTGTAGAGGGATGCCAACCATGGAGTGATTAATGGGTGATTTAATGACAACTTTTTAGATGTTTTGGAATTCCTCTTTTTCATAGATAAATCCATGGCCCATGGCATCCATGAGAGAGGCTTGGTATACAAGTAGAGTGGACATGGGATCTTATTACATGCATGTGGGTTCAATTAGTAGCATATTAATATAAACAAAGGTTAGGAAGAGCCTTATATTAATTATTGTGGATTGGCGTTGCCAAAGTACTTTGACTCTTCAAATGTTTGTTACACATTTCAAAGATGTGGAGTTGAAAGTATACTTTCGTTCCAAACATAGAGTTTGAGTGTGTAGTGGAAATTTGTAGAGGGGATACTCTTGCAATGCTCATGAAAGTGATCAATTGGTGGTTCAATGGAAACCTTTTAGATATTCAAGAAACCCTCTTCCTTGTAGATAAATTCAAGACCCACCATCCATGAGAGTTCATTCTCTTTACCGATTAAATTTAAAAGAGCAAACCTAGAGGAGGACTACTTGTTCTAGACCATCTCACAATATCTATTATGGACCATGTAGTTTAAAATAACTATTGAGGCATTCTAACATTTTCATTTTAATTGTTAGCCTATGATTCTCCACAAGCGTGTCATGAGCCAAAGGCCAAAATATGCCCTTCAAATGTTCAACAAAATGTTAGAAGGAACATTGTGATATGGGTTACACTTTTCAGAGGATACACTCACCAAGGGCCTGGTAGGAAAGTAATGGACCTCGAATTTACCCTGTATCTTGGTTTCCACGTATGAGGTGGCATGAAGATATTTGTGAAAGCACTTTCCAAGAAAACTATTATCCTAGATATGGAGAGATTGGACACCATTGACAACATGAAGGATACCATCCAAGATAAGGAGGGGATCCGTCCGAGCTAGTAAAGGTTGATATTTGTCGACATGGAAATTGGAAGAGGGATATACTTTGGTTGATTATAACATGTAAAAGGAGTCGACCACGCACCTAGTGCTCTATCTTCGTTGAGGCTCTTAGAGGAAAGGAAATACCTCCTCCTCTAATGCTTTGAAAGTTTCTTCCTTCAGAGGAGTTGCCAAAGGTAGATCAACCTCATTTAATGATACTATTATATGTAGTTGTAAAAACCCTCGAGTAGCATTAAGTTTATGACTAGTTTAGTGCCAACTAATTCATCTTAGCCCAATAAGGCCTATACTCCATCTTTCATTGTGTATAAGGAAACCTCAACTCTGGTCCTTAAGCCTAAAACTAAATGGCTTAAGGAGGAAGACATCTATCTCCTAAAACGTGGGATGATTTGCAAGTTTAACGTCATATGGCCATATCAGTAAAAAAATCTCCAAAAGTGGATTGTTGATTCACAGGGTTCTTTTTTGGATGTGTTTGTGGTGATCCACCCATGTGAAAAGTTATTTTTATCCTCAATTTTCATCATTGTAGGATAGATCAAGGGTTGTTGGTATGGGATCTTAGTTCATAGACAAAATGAGCCTCTTCATGAAGCCATGACAACTTGGTTTCAAACCTCTTATAATATCATTATCAAAGGTTCTAATTTGAATAACAATGCCTGATTATCCTATTGAATATTGGGGGTGAGAAATCCCTTTTTCGACCATGGGTAAGGTCACTACTATAAGCTTGGTAATGAGGAGGAGATCGACCACCACTTGTGCCTAAATCTACATTTACACAAGTATGAGAAATGGTCTCCAAAATAAAATTTTGTTAGAGTATGATAATTAAAATTAGACACAACTTTTGGATTATGAACTATCGTTGTTTATTATAGGTTTTATTTGAGCACATGTTCATGGAAGCTTCTTATTTAAAGGAAACAATCTTTTAGGATAAAAAATGGATGAATAGTAAATCCCACAGAAGAACAAAGAGTTTTTTTTACTTAGTAATACTTATTAATTAATTTTTTCAAGTTACATTGTCCAATACAACCAAAATAATCTTTATATACATGAGGAAAATATCTCATTATGAAATATGACTGACTTTGTAGTGCATAATGAGGAAGATATCCCATTATGGAATATGACTTTGTAGTGCACAATGAGGAAGATATCCCATTATGAACTATGACTTTATAGTGCATAATGAGGAAGATAACCCATTATGGAATATGACTTTGTAGTGCACAATGAGGAAGATATCCCATTATGAAATATGACTTTGTAGTCCATAGTTATAAACATCTTATTGAAAAAAAGAGTTTTCATAAAACATAGCATCAAAGTTCTTGATGATAAATTAAAGTAAAAGATGATGCATTTATAAAGGGACATCATCAAAATGTGAAATTATTTATTATTTATTTTTAAGTTAAAGTTTTAAATTTGTATTAAAATAATATATAAATGGTTGAAAATTCTAAGGTGAATGTTGATAATATTAAAGTGGATTTAGGTCTTGGAGTAATACTTAAATTTATTTTTGATTGGGAAAGAGCTCATTTTTCTTAGATATACAAAAATGGGTTAATGAGTCAAGACTCAAAGACATCTAGTAAGAATGGAAGTCTACCCCCCATATAGACCACTAGTAGGTCATTTCAGGTGGTGTGGTTTTACTTGAATATTAGTGATGAGTCAACATGCATTCACAGATAGTAGCCAATGATGATTGTCCTCATTGCCTATTAACATCTAAGTTATGATAGGTTTACTACCTTCAAAATTATAAAAGTGGATTTGGTACCAATGATTTATAGGATTTTAGTTTCTTTTCTATTGTAGTACTAATTTTTATAACAATAACAAGTATATCATAGAAACAAAAATAGGGGGATGTGGCCAAACCTGAACAACTTGAGATTATATAAAATGAAAGAGTGGATTATTGTCCATAGATGATGTGGGAAATCCCACTCATGAGCAGGGTTCAACACCAAAGTGTGAAAAACAATCTTTGACTATTTTTCATTAAGAAAACATAAGCTTATATAGCTTTACCTCAAGAGAACTAGCTGAATAGATTAAGTGAGAAAATTTCAACAAGATCCTAAAAACTAGAAACTAGGTACAATAATAGAGATAGTTGGATATAGGATCTCAACCACTCCTCAAGAATAGGAAACCAAAAAGGCATCGATAATAATTTCCTATGTCCAACCACAAGACATGCAATAATACAATACTAAGTACTAAAAATCCCAATTATATGTGAAGCATTAAGAATCCCTATCATTCCTTTGAACAACAAAAGCATTGGCCTCCAATGCTTTTAGGAGAGAGTTGTTGTATTTGGTGCTAAGAAATCTAATGAGTCTAATGTGAAAGTTGACCTTGTTTGGAAACAATTTAGGAAGTGGAGGATCCTCGACGAGTCTTCATGTCGAAAACTTGATCTGCAACAAGCGGAAGATGAAAGTGTGGAATGGTCTTTGTAGATTGGCTAATCATGATATATGTGTGCAATGTTGATTCATGATATGTATTGACAACATTGTGGATCCTCAATTGATTCAGAAGAACACGATGGAAAGCATTGCAAACTTGAAGGGGAACTTCAGGTGATGGACGATGTCGAACTAGGTTGTGAGATAGTGAAAAGAGGCTACCAAGTTTGAATTTCCAAGAAAACAAAGAAATTTGTAACATGTAAGAAAACAAAGAAATTTGTAACATGTAAGATACTCTAAAACTTTTTTATTGTACCCTTGAGTTTATGTCTTGAGGAAATTGAGGTCGATGAGAGAAAAAAAAGATGTTGTGGGAGGTTTACAAGAGTCCTTTAAAACTGTTGAATGAACCTGAGACTACAAATCTAGAACAAGATGAGGTTGTAATATACTAGATATAAAAAGTATGCAGAACATAAATAAAATGCTAGAAATGGCAGAATAACAACAATATAACCAGAACAATCACCACAATAGCATTGAAATGATATAAGAATAACAACATAAATAACACTTTGATTTTGAAAGCAATGTTCATGGGCCTCTTCTAGGAGGCAACCTCCAGTTGAGAAGAGCTCTATTACAATAATATCCAAGCTAGGGTTCTCATACCCTCGACACCTATTTATAATAAATATGTCTATCAAAAGAAGCATCTAGAGGAAGATCCTTCTAGAAGTGGAGGATTCTATTAGGTCTTCTTACATTCGACTTATTCTATTTTATTGCAAGGCCTTATTAATATTGACCTTTATTACATCCGAATATATTGTTCTACCTATGTGTGGGTTAGGACCCTAACATGTCCTCCCCTTTAAAAACAACCTTGTCCTCAAGGCTTGAGATGTGGAAATTGTTGCAGAATGGTAGTTGGTTCCCAAGTGGCATCTGCTGGAGTTGTATCTTTCCACTGGACTAACACTTCCTTGATAGTTATCTGACGCAGGCGATGCTCACACTGGTCCAAAATTGCTTGTGGTTGTAGCCAAATGGATCCTTCTTCGGCTAACTCGGGAAGGTTGGTTTAAATTTGGCACTTAGTTCCAATCACTTTCTTTAAGCATGAAACATGAAAAACAGGATGTAGCTTCGAATAACTGGGCAAAGCTAACTGATAGGCTACTTGTCCCACACGCTTGAGAACGGTATAAGGGCCATAAAATTTGGGCACTAGCTTCTGACAATGCTCGGCCTTTAGGGAAGTTTGATCATAAGGTTACAGTCGAAGAAACACCTGATCCCCTTCTGCAAATTGACGTTCAGAGCGACCTTGATTTGCTTGTTGCTTCATGCGATTTTGTGCCATGACCAAATTCTCTTTGAGGGTGCAGAGAATAGCCTCTCAAACTGTAAGTGTCTGGTCAACCGCCTGGACCTTCGAGACACTAGGTAAGTATGAGAGAATTGAAGGTGGCTTTTGTCCACATACCGCTTCAAAAGGAGTCATGTGTGTAGCTGTATGGTATGAAGTGTTGTACCACCATTCAGCTAGGGGTAACCATTGAGCCCACTGATTTTGATTTTCTGAGGCAAAACACCTCAAATATGTTTCCAAACACTTGTTGACAACTTCTGTTTGACCATCAGTCTAGGGATGACAAGCTGAGCTGAGATTCAATTAGGTGCCTTGTAGATTGAACAATTCTTGCCAAAAATTGCTTGTGAAAGTTGGGTCACGATCAGAAATAATAGAGTGCGGCATGCCATGAATCTTGAAGACCTGATCCATGAAAATTTGAGCCACCGTGGATGTTGTAAACGGGTGTTGAAGAGCACATAAATGAGCATACTTGGAAAGACAATCAACAACCACCATGATGACTGATTTATTTCCTGATTTGGGTAAGCCGGTAATAAAATCCATAGAGATATCCTTCCAAATAGATGGTGGAATCGACAGTGGTTGTAGTGTGCCTGGAGATTTGACCATTTCTCCCTTGTTGCGTTGACACACATCACATTTAGCGACAAAATTATGAATGTCCTATTTCATACCATTCCAGAAAAAAGAATGTTTGACCCTATCATAGGTTTTGGTGAACCTGGAGTGCCCCGTTGTGGGTGTAGCATGAAGCTCAGAAAGTAACGTGGATTTAATCTTTGGTTGTTTACTTAAATACAAATGACCTTTGTATCGAAGCTCATCATGGAGCCAAGAGTACCCTAGGGAAGCTAGAGCATTGGACTGCAATTGTTGGATCAGATACGAACTTTTGGGATCTTGTAGCCATTCCTGGCGAATGACTTGGAGCCAATCTGGTACAATGAAGGAAAGAGAAAAAAGGGATCCTTCATCTTCATATTTTCGGGAAAGTGCATCCACAACCACGTTGTCTTTGCGTTTCTTGTAAATGATCTCATAATCATATCCAAAGAGCTTAGTCACCCATTTTTGTTGCTCCACGGAGGAAATGTGTTGTTCCAGAAAATGCTTGAGGCTTTGATGGTTTGTCTTAATTTGGAAACGTTTCCCCAATAGATAAGGGCGCCATAGATAAATGGCAGGCAAAATAGCCAGCATTTCCTTTTCATAGATTGATTTGCCCATATTTCTTTCAGATAGTTGCTTGTTGGTAAAGGCCAAAGGTTCAAAGGTTGACCCTCTTGCATAAGGACAACACCAATTCCTTTCTCTGAGGCATCACATTCCAACACAAAGGTATTCGTGAAATCAGGAAGGGCCAGGACTGGAGTGGTGCACATGGCCATCTTTAAGGTTTGAAAAGATTGAGCAGCGACTGGAGTCCAAGTGAAAGAGTTCTTTTTTAGGAGAGCAGTGAGAGGTGCTGCAGTCTTTCCATAATTCTTAACAAACTTGCAATAATACCCTGTTAAGCCCAGAAATCCACGCAAGATATTGAGATTCTTTGGGTGAGTCTAGTCTTGCATAGCTTCAATATTTTTAGGATCCACCCTGACGCCATCCTTGCCAACCAGATGACCCAAGTATTCTACTTCTGAGGCGCCAAAAGCACATTTAGACTGTTTCAGGAAAAGTTGGTGCTGAGAGAGTAGATGGAGAAATCAATCCACATGAGCAACATGGTCTGTCCATGTTTTTCTATAGATGAGGATATCATAAAAAAACTAAGAAAAAATGGCGGAGAACAGGACA
>ML777798.1:1789235-1811124 GCA_009831015.1 Picea engelmannii | reverse complement strand
CATGGTTGTATTGATGGCGACAACATTGGCACTGAGTTGTTTCACTTCTTGTTGGGTCTCGGTGGGACTAGCTTGCAAGGTATTGAAGCGAGCTTCCAAGTCTTGGCTATGGGTATGGGCCATGAGGATGAGGGAACCGAAAAGGGGCTGGCGGGGTCAAAAATTTTGCTGAAAAATGATATGTATGAATGTGATAAGGGCGAAGAGATGAATGTGATAAGGACGAAGAGATGAAGAGAATACTGCAGTGATGAAATGCCCGAATTCTTAACCAGGAAGAAATGTGTATTGATTTGGCAACCCGAACATAGTTGTGCGACAATAGATCTTGTCTGTTTTAATTTGTTTATGTTTCTATCCCCAAGGGTTAGGTATTCAAGGGTTCTACAGAAAAGGGTTTTCCCTATGCTATAGCTCTCTGATATACGTGTGGGGTCCAATAGTAGTACTCGGCCCAATATCTCAGGGCACTAACTAAGGAGGATAGACCATACCCTTAGTTGTACTACCCGACTACCCAGGTAATAGAGAGTATCTTCTCGAGTGTTGTTCTTAGTGACACTATAGCAGTCAAGCGACCGATCAGTTTATCTAAAGAGGGCTTCAGGTAATCTAGGTCCATCTGTACACATGTGTTGTCTAATGCGCTACCACTCGAAGGGGTACCAATAGGGGTTACAAGGGTGGCCAACAGATGTGCGCTTAAGTACCACTTGCATTTCCTGCATGTATGAATCCCTCAATCGCGGGTTTATGTGCGTAACAACAAATATCTGTGGCTTAAAGATGGCGGAATACGTCTCTACCCTGAAAAAAAATTAACCCACACTTTCTGCCGAGGAAATTGCTCTGATACAACTTGTAATATACCAGATATCAAAAATATGCAGAACAAAAATAAAATGCTAGAAATGGAAGAATAACAACAATATAACCAGAACAATCACCACAATAGCACCGAAATGATATAAGAATAACAACATAAATAACACTTTGATTCTGAAAGCAATGTTCACGGGCCTCTTCGAGGGGGCAAACTCTAGTTGAGAAAATCTCTATTACAATAATATCCAAGCTAGGGTTCTCATACCCTCGACTCCTATTTATACTAAATATTTCTATCAAAAGAAGCATCTAGAGGAAGATCCTTCTAGAAGCGAAAGCTTCTATTAGGTCTTCTTACATTCGACTTATTCTATTTTATTGCAAGGCCTTATTAATATTGACCTTTATTACATCTGAATGTATTGTTCTACCTATGTGCGGGTTAGGACCCTAACAGAGGTTGTGGATAGTTCTCCCTGATAAAAGTTAAAGAATGATTATTAATTGTAGGATCAACTTGATGTGGTAGTTCAAGTGTATACAAGATAATATATTTGGTGTTATCTTTATGTAGTAGGTAAGTGTTGTTTAATGCATCATATTGGGCTATTTGATCATATTGACAAGGTCGGTGAAGCAATAGACCACGATAATACATATCAATCACATCACAAGTAATTTAATCCACAAATTTAGGAACAAAAGAAAATGAGGAAGTGCATGTTTGCATGATCTAGGAAGATGAATCATGATCCTTCCATCCAAGTTCATAAGGATGATGATGAGGGTCCACTAGCAAGTGCAGTTTATCAACAATGGATTTGGCAATCAAATTCTTTGTGAGCCATTGTTGAAGATACAAGTAGTGGAGAAATCACATGAGAGATGTGTACATATGATAAATAAACTATCTTAGGCTTTTGGGGGAGTGGAGAACTACAACAAGGTGAATTTATTGAGTCCCCATAACTCTTCGTAAGCTGTGTATTCACCAGATACCTCAATGGGAGCATCATCCTCTTCCTCATTATGAGACTATACAATCAAAGTTTTCCTCTTCAATTTGAAAAATTTAGACTTATCATGTTATTGTTTCTTACAATACTTACAAAAATTAGCTAAGGAATAATAGGAGGAAGAATATTGTGAAAAGGATGATGACCTTGTAGTAGCAGGAGGTGAAGGCTTTGAAGGTGTAGATATGGAAACATTGGAGGAGGAGGAATGTTGTTGAAATCTGTGTTGATCTAAAAATATTTCTTCAACAAACTATGTTAAATTGTACGCAACATTAAGAGTGGTGATATTTGAGTTCTTCAACTCTCAATACAAATGTTCTTGTAATCCACTTTTAAACTTGAAGACAAGTTTATCAACTGGATCAATAATGCTAAGAAGAATTCACAATTCCTTAAAATTGTTAATGTATTCTTGAAAAAACATATTATATCCTTGACACAGGCGAAGCCACTTGATGTTCATATCCTGCTTGTAACTAGAATGATAGAAAGCGAGACTAAGGGCTTCCACAAGCCCAATCCAAGTGGTGATTGAATTTTGATTTGTTGCACATTCTACAACCAAAAGTTTGGCAAGCCACGTGAGCTTCAACTCGGTGAAACAAAAGTTCTCATCGACATGCATCAAATTATAATCAAACCACATGTCCATGTCAAGAATCCAACAATTGAGCACTTCTGGATCATGAGATCCATACAAAATGGGAACCTTGTATTTTGTGCATTAAGGAGAGGGCTTGTTGATAGAAATGTCGTTAACTGCTAGGTTCCTACCCTAACCTCATTAAGTAGACATATAAGTTGCTATGTATTGAGAGAATCTCTATTAAATAAGGCTCGTGTAGTAGATATAACATGAAAGCAATAATTGTAAGATGACATAATAAAAGGTTACACATACTAGAAATTTCCTTCTCTATAAATTTTCTAGGAGGTTAGATAGAAACTATATAAATAAGTATAAGCAAGGAAATTATATGTCTTGTGAAGCATATTGTAATTGGAGCTTTTCTCAACTAGAGGTTTCCCCCTCAAAGAGGCAAGTGAACATTGCTTCCATTGTTCGACAACACGGGTATTCCAACAAAGGACAAACACCTTCAACAACCACTCACACAAATAGATCAAAGATAAACTCACTGATGTTTTCACGTGGTAAGACACCTATAGGGAAACATCCACGTCCCCAAAAAACATGGCCACTTGGATCAATTTATTAATGCAAAATAAAAATATTACAAAGAGATTTACAAGAGAGTTTCTCACAATCGATCATCAACAAATGACACTCCATTCTCTTTAAATAGATATCATGGACCAGTTGGGTGTTAAGTCACGGATCAATGTAGTTGTTAAGATCGAGGAGAGTATGAACCGTTGAATCACTCTATGTCGGGAACATATCATGATCGTTGAATTTCCTAACTACAAATGCATACTAATGCATACTAAAGAAACACACTTTTACCTAACAACACATTAGACCAAGTTGATCTTAACTAACTCTTAAGTGTCTAAATATCCTAACATCCCCCTTTAAGAACAACTTGGGATAGGATTGAAGGATTTACAAAGGAAACACAATAGGAGAAGGAAGGAGGCATTAGAGACTATCCCCCCTTAATCACAACTCCTTGAACTCCTAACATATATCGAAGTTTGGAAAAATTCACTTCTGTAAGAGACTTTGTGAAAATGTATGCAAATTGATCTTCTGTAGGGTAGAACAACACTTCAATAAATCGATCATGAATGAGATTTATGATGAAGTGCATGTGTATCTCAATGTGTTTTCTGGAATGATTTTGAACTAGGTCTTTGGCAAGCTTGATGGCACTCTGATTGTGGCATCAGAGGGTTTTCAGATGCTGTTGCTGGAATCCAAACTCTGAAAGGATCTGTCGAAGTCACAAGGCTTCATGACTTCATTAACCATTGCTTGGTACTCTGCTTTGAATAAAGAGAAATTTTCTGTTGTTTTTTATAGGCCCAAGTGACAGGTCCTAAACCAAGGCTGAAAACATAACTTGCAGTAGACTTCCGATCATCAGGGTCGCCGACCCAATCCTAATCTGTGAAACCAACCAATAAAGGAGTCCCCTTAAACTATAATGTATCCCTAACTGAATTGTACCTCAGACATACCGAAGTATTCTCTTAGGTACTTTCCAATTGCTTTCATGGGGTGTTTGCATATACCAGAAAACAATACCAATAAAAAAGGAAATATCAGGATGGGTATGATTCAAGTATAAGAGGCTACCAACTAATTGATAGTACAAAGTGGCATCAACTTCAGGAGAAGTACAAGTGGAAACAAGTTTGACTCTAGACTGAAAGGGAGAAGGGGTTGGTTTTGAATCTTCCATGTGAAAGTGACAAAGAAGGTAAAAACCATACTTAGACTAGGAAAGAAAAATTCCTTCCTTTGTTTGCAAAACTTGGAGGCCAAGGAAATAGTGAAAAAAGCCTAAGTCAGTCATTTCAAATTTCTTCTTAAGGTTGGATTTCACAAGGTTTAAAAGTTTTGGATCACTACCAGTGAGGATACGATCATCAACATATAGAACAAGGATTATGAGATGGCTTCCTACTTTCTTGGTATAGACCTTGGGATCATAATGGCATCTAGAAAAGCCAGTGTCAAGAGGAAATTCGTCCATTTTGGCATACCAAGATTGAAGATCTTGCTTAAGACCATAAAGATATTTCTTAAGGAAACAAAAAAGGCTAGAGTCATTTTGGACATAACCAGGAAGTTGTTCCATATAGATCTCTTCTTGCAAATATCCGTGCAAAAATATAATTTAACATCCATCCCATGGAACTCCCTTTTATGTGAGGCAACAAGTGTAAGAACAAGGTGAATGGAATTCATTTTGGATATAGGGGAAAAGGTTTCATTATAGTCAATTCCTTCAACTTGGGAAAACCCTTTGGTGACTAACTAAGCGTTGTGTCTTTCAACACTCCCATTTTATGCATACTTAGTTCTATAGACCCATTTACATATGACAAGTTTTCTTCCTTTTGGAAGAGGTACAAGATCCCATGTATCATTTTCCATTAAATAACGATACACTTTATTCATTGTTGTATCCCAATCTGGATGACTTGAAGCTTATGCAAATGTCTCTATATCACGAGTCTCTGAAACTTGAGCCAAAAGAGAGGAGGTTTGCTATAACTGTGAACGTGTCCGACGCTGATTTGAAGGATCACCAAAAAATCATCGGTTTCTTCTTGTGTTGAATGGACCCATCTAGGAAGCGGTGGTTTTGGTGCAGGTTCGGGTTCAATGGAATCATATAGAGGAAGGTGAGAAGGAAGAGGTGGATTTTCATCCTCATTTTCATTATCTGAAGAAGAAGAAACCATAACAGGAACAAAAGAAGGCACACATGCCGAAGATGGCTTGCAGGTCGAAGAAGGAACAAACGTCGAATTAGGCTCGCAAGCCAAGAGATTTTCATCAAATTTAACATCTCTTTTAATAAAAATTTCATTACAACGTGGTTGAAGAAGTATATAACTTTTGACATATTCAGAATAACCAACAAATATATACTTCTCACTTTTAGGCTTCAATGCTTTCCTTTTCTCATCAGGAATGTGAGCCCATGCTACACTGGAAAATACATAGAAGTGACTTACATCTAGTTTACGTTTAGTCCATGCTTCTTTTGGTGTTATATTTTTAAGATCCTTTGTGGGAGTGTGATTTATTATGTAATTTTCACACTTAATGGTTTCTTCCCAATACTTTAGACTTAATTCCTTATATTGGATATCACAATTATCCATTTCTTTTAATGTGAGGTTCTTTCTCTCAACAAAACCATTTGTTTGTGGTGTATATGGAACAATGTGTTTCATTTGGATGCCTTGTGCAGTGTAGTAACTTGTAAATTGTTTTTTCACATATTCACCTCCATTATATGTTCTTAATCTTTGAAGTTGATGTCTAGATTACTTTTCTCCAAGGGCCTTGTAGGAAAATAACTTGTCAAAAACTTCGCTCTTAAGTTTTAAGAAGTAGACCCAAGTGCGTCTGGAAAAATCCATCAATGAAAGTTAAGAAATACTTGCACCCATAAAAGGAAGGAGAAGAAAGTGGACCAGACAAGTCACTGTGAACAAGCTACAAAGGGGTCGAGGTGTGCCAAGAGGCACATTTGTCAAAACTGTCCCGATGATGTTTGTCGAGAACAAAAAAAGAAAAACACCATCTCTAGATGAAACAAGAGGAAGACCAGTCACCATTTGTTGATTATATAGTTGCTGCAATGAGAGATAGTTTAGATGACCAAACCACTCATGCCAAAGTTTTCTCAAGTCATCGTTGTGAGCAACAAAAACTAATGGAAAATATGATGACCCAAAGTTGTCAAACTTGTACAACCTAGTAATATCATCAACAATTCCAGTTGCAAGAACATGCTAAGGATCTTTTAGATCCTTGATTACAACTTGCTGAGGTGAAAAATCTATAGTTTTACCTTCACCTGAATGAGTGATTTGATATATTGATAGAAGGTAGTAGGAAATTCTTGGAACACATAATACATCATTGAAATGAACATTATCTACTTGAATTGTTCCATACCAGGGATAATTTTAAGGATGGGAATTTATATTAAAATCTAGAAACATGGGCTAATCTTACTAGTCCTTAATATGCAAATTATAAATGTTTAGCGATAGTTTTGTAAAAATATTCAAATTTCTAAGGATTTTATATAGTGTCTATAAAATTTGGCGATTTTTAAGGTAAAATAATTTTATTCTATGGAATTTGGGTGAATTTTTTTTAGAAAAAAAATGGAAATTGGAAAATCATTTTTTGGGAAAAACCATGGAAAATTAGGCCATTGGCTAAATTTATCCCCTAAAATAATCTATGTTCTATACCCTACGATAGTAAGAAATCTATCATTACAAACAAATATATTCTTGGTGTTACATTCATTTAGAGTAGAAAATATGGCTTTATCCTTAGCCATATGATAAGATGCTCCGGAATCAATAAGCCAATCATAAGAAGATGAAGTAGAAGTTGCATTGAAGGAGAAACCATAAGCAGAAAGTGCATGTCCATGAGAAGAAGAAGATAAAGAAGAAGAACAAGAATCAATATTGATGTTGTGCTTCTTCATTGTTGCTTCTAAAACTGCCATCTTGTTAAAACATTTGGACTCATCATGACCATCTTTCCCACAAAAGTTGCAATTTATGTCAACCTTCTTACTTTTAGATTTTTCTCCTTTGTCACCATTAGGAGTGGTAGCTGGCTAATAGGGTTTGAGACCCTTTTTTTTCTTGTTGTTGTGGAGAAGATGTTACTTCTTGGGATTATTGGCTTTATCTTTTTGCTAGATCACTAAGGATTTTTTGGAGGCACCTACAGTGCCGACCACTCCAAGTTGCACAAGATTATATTATTTTCTATCTGGTGGGCTCGAATAATATCATGTTACCAAAGGTCCCCGAGGTGTAGGACAGTCGGTGACAGAGTGTGTTGTTAAGCCACTCTGTGTTGTTAAAGTCACCGGTTTGAAATCTGCGGGGACAAAAAATCAAACCATGTTAAGGGTTGGCGTGGCTTAGGCCAGGTGCGATCCCTGGGTGATTTTGACAGCTTATATGCCCTTGAGTCGCAGTTTCTCAAGCCACAGGTTAATCCCGTAGCCAACAGGTCTCGCACAAATTAACAAAAAAAAAAAAAAATATCATGTTACCAAACACAGATTCAAGATTTTTCCAAGCTTCATCCGGGTCATCAATTCCTTGAAGGTGAAACCTTAAATCAAGAGAGGTAGACATTCCAATCAGTCCACGTGTTTCATCATTTTTATTTTCCCATTTTATTTTCTTTTCATCATTAGTAGGTTCTAGTTCTTTTCCTAAGGGAATACGGTACAACCCTTTACCTCTTAATAAATCCTCCATATAAGATTTCCATTGGAAGTGGTTGTTGCTGGTAAGAAAAAGATCACTAGGAGAAATCATATTAAACATGTAGATAATATGGTTTTAAAAACTGAAACTGATGGTCTGGATGGAAAGATCTCAAAAAATTAGGTTGTTTGAAAAACAAACAACATTGAAAATGAACTTTGGATATGAAAGTTATTCCCTATTAAAAAAAGACATAAACAATAACCAAAGAGCCACATGACAAGTAGAAGTTGATACTCCTCCTAACTGTGCCTATAAGCTCACTTTTAAAAAAGTTACTTATGAAGTGTCACATTTATAGAACAAGTGAGAATCACTTGTACAACGATGTTACTTTATAAATGAAGGTTGCATGAAAAAATAACCTAAAAGAAAATTTTAAAGTTATTTAATAGTGATTCATTTTTATAACTTTTAAGTGAAATGCACTTTACAATGAATGCATGAACTTTTTCAAAAAAAAGTAACAAAAGAGAGACTTGAACTCAAGACCTCTTACTAAGTAAAGTAACTTTTAACCAATTGAGTTAGTGAAAAACATATTGTATTGTTTAGAAGGAGGATTTGGGTTGTTGTTGATGACCTTGGAGAGTGTGAAAGAAAAAAAAATCACTTCTCAATGGAAACAATGGTTAGATCTCGGTTAACTTACCTGGAAAATGCAACTTTCCCCTCTATTTCTGATTTACCGAGATTGCAAAGAGCACACGACAAAGAGCATACATAGATAGTGTTGAGGAAAAGGTATGAACTACCTTACTCGAGCATTTTCAGATCTTTCTAGGCTAAAGCAAGATAGTTGGGAATGTCACCCGGGGTTTATAGCCTTATAGCAACAAGAACAATCACTTGATCCATTGATAACATGTACAAGGAACCAAGGCTAGTTTTATTGTCATTTAATGTAACATAATAAAAAAAGAATCAACTTTAATAAAAGTTACACATATGTATGTACAAGAATGTATGAGTGTGTACATGAGAAATAAAAGTAATTCAAATCAGATTGACACAATACACGTGAGAACAAAAATCAGAAATATGATTCCTTTATATTGATTTCATTCTAAGATACAAGACTTGATTATCCTTACAAACCCCTACGAGGGTAGAGATCAAAGTCAAATCTAGAAGCCTCCGATGGGCACCACACAAAAAGGCTCTGACAACAAAAGAAAACTAAAACTAAAAATATGGATCAACTTGCCAAAATCACTGTCATTTGACTCTTTGAAACAAGCTATTGAATAATATGATTCAATTCCAAATCTTGTTGCATCCAATAAGACCCTTATGATAGAAGTTCCTTCCATTCCCCTTCCTTGTCTCTTCATTAGATTGAGCTTTTATCCTTCTTCAATAAGTTAAGGTAGTTTAACTACCTTTCTTTAGTTAAGCCAAGTTAGCTTAACTAATTAGTTAAGACAAGTAAATAATAATAAATATAATTAAGGGTTTAAATAATAGCTAAATAGGCGGGACCCCTTGTGACTCCCATTAACTCATTTTGTAATTATCTGACATAACAATTATCCAAATCATTTAATTCAAAAATATCTCCTTGTAACTCTCGTTTCATATATATATGCTCAAATTATAAATATCAACAGAGTATGATATAATCAAATCCTCAAAATAGCATCATATCCAAACTATCCAAAAAAATGCTCAAAATATATGTTGTTGTCTAAAACAGTCCAAAAATAGAAGTGTTGTCCTCAAAATAAACCAATAACATACTCAATAGCCTAAAATCCATATTTACTATGAGAGGCATTTTGCCTCTTTTCACTGTTGTTCTCTTTGACTTTTCGGTAGCGGCCTTTGACTGTTTAGAGCCTTGATGCTGCAATGCACTAATAACATGTGAGTAATCATCCTTAAGAATGAGATGGGAAGAGACTGATTTATTAGATTCCTTATATGATATGGAAGGGGTAGTTATCCCTTTTCCCTTGTCTTGCACATGCTTAGGGATATCCTTTTTTAATCTTTTACTTGCATGTGAAGATTTCACATGTGAGACAACAGGTTCAACGTGGGAAACTTGGTTTTTTGTTGGTGGAGGAGGTAATGGAAATGATGCAGTGGGCCATCCATTGTGGTGAACAGCTGGTTGGTGGACGATCTCTTTCCAACCATCATTAGCGGGTGGTTTTGGTCACATTGATGCATGAGGGGGAACTGGAATGACATGGAAACTATCAAGCTGGGGTTGTAGAATTCCCTGGCCAACCAGGTTGAAGAAAGCAACTTGAAAAATATGATTTATCTCTTGAGTATCAACATCAAAATGTATAGAGAAACTTGGCCTTATGTGGCCCCTTTTCCAGTTTCCTCTGTTATTAATATTTCTGCCCCTGTTTGCATTGCTTCCCCTACTAAAGAAACTCATCCCGGGGCAATAATCCAAAACATGTTATGAAAATTCCTTAATAATCCATGCATTAACTCTACCTAAAATAGAATTAAAAGTGGTCTCTTATCATTTACCATAGAGGCACATGCAATCCATCCATAAAATCATCAATCAATTGATGTCCGAACAGGGAATGAACATGGCTATTTGGAAGATGAGGGGATTGTAATGGGCGTAAAATGGTATAATGGTCGGGACACACCATGAGTACTGTTCAATAAATTTCAGAAAACATTCACACTAACTTCCAAAACACCAATCAATGCCCTGCTCCCTTCTTTAAAAACCTATTTTATATTAATGAAATTCACAACAATAGAACATGGAAAATTTAAATGTATTTGGGAAAGTGAAGGTGTTGTAATAAGCGTATAGTGGTATAATTGTCGAGAATGAGATGGCTATTGTTCAATTAATGAATTAGCATTTATTTTCTTAACATCATTACTGCCATTATTCCAAAACTCTGTTCAATATTTGAACTCAATACCCAGCTATCCCAAAACAACCAAAATATATAAAAAGCTTTACAATTGTCACCCCACCATTTCCCAGTTTTTTTTTTTTTTTAATCTTACACATATATTTATTTTTGAGTGAAGGTGCAAGAGGCTATCCAACATCCAAAGCACAATAACTCCAACCAAGAGGTAGGGCCGATAAGAACCAATACGAACCATTTAACTTCCACATAAATAATCTAGAAGCTACATAACAAGGTGAGCTCGAAAATATTCAGTTGCCTCTTATGTTTAATTTAATTAAACTTTATAAATTCGTTAACATCAACCAAATCCTATAGCAATTATGCCACCATATAGGTCATCATCCATTATGCACACTTAACATCATATCACTGAAATAAACCCACTACACCCATTTTCATCACTCTAAGATTTGTTTCCTTTAAATTGTAGACTCTTAATTTCATATGTCACTTAAGAACAAAATAATCCCAGTAACAAAACTCAAACCAGCTAAGGGTACGATAGAGGGAAATATATGCCAACTACAATTCAACATAAATTTCAATCCTTCCATTCTTATTATGTGACATACTGTATTCGAAATTCTATTTCTTTATTCACCAGAGATTCATCAATAAAAAATCGAAAAAAAAGATTCATAAGTAACACACAACAATCGATGCAAGTAACATTTTTACCCACTGTTCAATCAGAACCGAACTCAAATCAAAACCCCAACATTTTCTTACAACCACCGAGCTAAACAGGGTCGAGCCCAACCAGATAGAGGGAGTGTAATAGTTAATGGGGTTTATACAACCATAATTTAACAACACTAGTCGAAATCAAAGTGCCACCAAACAATTGCTTTTGTATACATTCAGAACTGTGGGAGAAATTTTGACAGTGCTATCATCCAAAAACCCAGAAATAAAACAAGAACCAAGTTTCACATTCACCCAATAGTTGTTGCAACATTTTAATTCGTTCATAACAATAATAACCTTAAACCACACATGGTCGCAACCAATACCCACGGGATGGAGTAATCATTTAAATGGAGAACTATATAGCAGAGGCCGAAAAAGTGCTTGGGTTGTATATACACATCAAGAAAAAAACCCCTTCATCACCCAAAACCAATGCTATGGAGGTAAACCTATTTCAAAAATTGCAGAAGGAGCGAAACAAGGAGTATATCCACCACCATTGAATCCAAAATATCATAATCAATAGTCCCAAAACAAAGTATTCAACTACGACCTAGAACGAAAATATCATTTTTGCAACCATAACCCAAAAATTCAACAGGGAAAGAACCATATTTCATTTACAACCTGCCAACCAACTCGCACAGACAAAGCATACATATTTGCCATTATATCTTTATAAAGCAATCACCCAGTAAGAAAAATCCAAGAGCCAACCTTCTATTCTATTCTGAAGCAGAATGCATAATGAGTGGAAGAAAAAAAATTCATACTTGTTATAGAAAACATGAAGGAAGACCAAAACTCTATTATTTTCTCCTAAGGTCATGAAACAAGGAGTAACCACATCCCGATGCCAAACACAATGTGAACCAAGGAGTGTGGCGGTCTCGGGGACATGGTTGGAGCAATGTGCAGTAATTGCACGTCCTTTCCAACATAAATGACCACCAACTCTAAGTACAAGTGTGCGATATATTGCCCCCAAAACATTAGCATCACAAACCATAGAATAGGACACCATTGCCAAATTAAACAAAAAATTATCCCCTTGTGGTGTGTCACCATAATTCATACCCATTGCTATAACAAGTATTTACCAAAACCCACATTAAAATGTATCATAAGATCAAAATACCATATGTCTATCAAATCTCCCATTTGCAAGGCTTGAATCACTTCAAAATAATAACATAATTATTATCCAACATCATAATCCTGAATTGAGGTACGTGAAAGTTGAAAAATGAACCGTTACCATATTCAACCAACTGTAACATAGCAGTCTCCAGATTCATGATAAGAGGCCAAACACAAGTGCACTAATAGTAACCAGGAGGGCCATTACACAACCAACTATCATGCAATCAACTCCAAATGCGAATCAAATGCACACATCCAACCAATCATCAAGTTGTCTTAGAGAACATTTAGAAAATTAGAGATATTTTGCAAGAGAGATTCTTCATTATAATTCACATGAAGGGGTCCCACCTATTTAGTTATTATCATATATATATATATAAGTATTTAGGCATTGCAACCATTTGCATGCAGGGGTTTGAAGTTGTGCTTTTGGGCATCAACAAACTAGTGAATCCACAGGGAAATCTGTTCTCAACAGATTAGAACTTAGAATGTCATGGTCTCACAGACCAGTGAAGTAGTGAGTAGACAAAAGAAAACCGTTGGAAGAAAAGTTATGCAACAGGGGGAAAGAGACGGTTTTAAGGGAAATAATGAGGCGAAATTTTGGGAATAACTTATGGAAAGTGGTACGTATGAAGGGGATTGATCCTTTATGCATAATGATCATATAAGATGCAACATATAACACATCGTAATTTTTAAGGAGTATTCTCTTGGTATGCTCTTGAATCTCAGTATGGAGGGAAGAGAGGGAAAGAAAAAATCAGGAAGAAGACAAAACAACTATTCTACATCAGTATTGAAGCAAAAATCTAATTCAACGATGTCTAACAAAGGGTGACATTGTGACAACAATGTGTCTCTACAATATAATTGATCAACAATATTTACAGAATGACATCAGCATGGAAACACTAATCCAGACTTTACCTATGATTATTATAAAAAGAAACAACAGAGAGCAAAATTTGACCAAATCAAAGTTAAAATGAAACACTGCAAATCCAAAGAAATATATACAACAATCCTATTTAAAAAAGTATTGACGATCAATTTGATTCCATATAATGCTTTAAGTGGTAACCGTTAGTACTGTAAGAGAACAATCGCTCTTCCAAATCTTTCAGAAGGTAAGAGTTTTCTCCCAGGACAAAGGCAATTTTAAATGGACCTAGACATAATTTTTGGAATTTAGAGTGGCTTCCCTTTTTAGCATGAGTTGAGTGCCATGGGAGGATTGTATCATTAACCTGGAATCCAACAGTCTTGTCTCTCTTATTAAAATATTTTTTACATTTTGCTGCCTTCTTTTCAGGTTTTCTAAAGAAAAATATCTATGTTCTTCCAGGGCTAGTAATGTATGAATTCTTTGAGGAACACTGGAAGAATTCAACTCCTCCACCTGTAACATCAGTTGCATGGAGGACAACTCCAATTCAATAGGCAGAATAGCTTCTTGGCCATAAACCAACTAGAAGGGAGTAATGCATGTACTTTCTTTGATGGTTGTATGATCTCCTAGAGAGCCTAAGTAAGGAGCATATGCCATTGGTGATGTTTATCTTCTATGATTCTCTTGATGATCCTAACCAGATTTTTGTTAGTGGACTCATCTTGCCCGTTTCCTTGAGGGTAATACGCATAAGAAGTGAAATGCTTGACTCCCAATTTAACTAAAAAAATGATCCAACTTTGCAGAAATGAAAGCTGGACCATTGTCCGTAATAATCTCTAAAGGAATGCCAAATCTGGAGAAAATATCGGATTCTAAGAAAGAAATTACTTGTGCATCCTGTGCATGGTTAAGTGGAACAACCTCAATCCACTTAGTGAAGTAATTAGTGGCTATCAAAATAAAGATATGTCCTACAGAAGACAGAGGATTGAAAGGACCAATAAATTCTAACCCCCATTTAGAAAAGGGGAAATTAGGGAGGACAAGTTGTAAGGGCATGGCAAAAAGGCGTTCTTTCCCAACAAACTTTTGGCATTTATCACAAGATCTTGTAAATTTATAAGAATCACGGAAAATACAAGGCCAATAGTAACCACTTCTTATGATTTTAAAGGCAATAGCTTTTGCAGAAAAGTGTCCACCTATATGGATGACTGAAGTTGACGATCCATGGATTTCATGTAGTAATTTTTGTGCTTCTTCATCATTCATACATCGAAGTAGCAAACCATCAACAAACCTCCTAAACAAAAGGTCTCCTAAAATAATGTACTTGGAGGCTTCAAGGCAAAGTCTCCTCCTCTGGTGAGGGTCCAAGTTATTTGGGCATTTTTTATATTGAAAGTAATACACCATATTTTTATACCAGGGGTGTTCAAATATTTAAATATTTTGGTTCTCAATATAAAATAGAGCTGAAAGAGGATTATCTTGATCTTCAAGTTCTTCATTTGTTCCAGGATGTTGAGCTAAGTGAAGAGCTAGGTCTCGTCCCTTGAATTTTTTGAGGTCATGATTGTCAAATCATGCTCCTGAATCTTGGCAAGCCAATGTGCAAGTTTTCCTGAGAGATAAGTTTGTGAAAGCAGAAACTTGACAGAAGGAAAAGGGACTTTTACCTGCGTATATTTTCCTACAACAAAGTGGCGAAATTTCTCTATAGCCTTAACAAGAGAAAAAACATGCTTCTCAATATAAGAGTACTTGAATTCATCATTTGATAGACTTTGGCTCATGTAAGCTACATGTTTTTCATTTTTGTGGTCATCATTTTGTAAAAGGATAGCAGAGATTGCTTCCATGGTAGCATTAGTGTATATGACAAAATCTTTCTCAAAATCCGGTTTCACAATAACCAGAGTGGAACTGATTTCTTTATTAATCCTAAGGAAAGCATTTTCTACGTCATATTTCCAAGAAAAGGAGTGATCTTGCTTTAGAATATTATGAATTGGATTAACCATTATGGAAAAATCAGGAACAAACCTGTAGACAAAGTTGATAATGCCCATGAAGGCTTGAACTTATTTTTTGGAGGTGGGGGCAGGAAGATTCAGAATAACAACAATTCTTTCAGAATCTATACTTATTCTTGAATCAGAAATGATATGACCAAGGAGATTTCCCTTCGTGACACTGAAAACATATTTAGAAGGATTTAACGAAATGTCGAATTTTTTGCATCTTATGAGAACCTTTCTAAGATGACCAAAATGATCCAATCGATTCTTTGAGTAAACGGTCAAATCATCAAGATAAACTTGAATAATCTTATCGATCATATCGTCAAAATCTATTTGCATAGATATTTGGAAAGTGGGACCTGCATTAGACAAGCCAAAAGGCATGCGTTCATTAGCAAATGTGCCCTAGCATGTAGTAAAGGTGGTTTTATATCTATCAGTCCTTTTTACCTTGATTTGATTATATCCAGAAAAACCATCAAGTAAGGACATCATTTGTGACCCTGCAACCTATTGCAAAATCATTTCCATATTAGGGAGAGGAAAATGATCTTTAACACTTTCTCTATTCAATGCACGAAAATCAGCGCATAATCAAATTTGACTAGTTGTCTTCCTAACAGGAACTAAATTTGAAACCCACTCCGAATATTTAACTAGAAAGATTATACCAGCCTTTAAAAGTTTTTTCAACTCCTTTCTAATAGTAGCTTCAAGCGCAAGGTTAATAGGTCTTTGTTTTTTCCTAACTGGTTTTATCCCTTCCTTGATAGAAATGGCATGTTGTATGAGAGCAGGATCAAAACCATGAAGATCCTCGTATGAAGACGAAGATAAAATCTTTAAATTCACGAAGTAGCTTAGTGAATTTATCTGTTTCTTCATCAAAACATTGGGCACCTAACTTAATGGTCTTAGGAGAATCAAGTGTTCCAATGTTCAAGGAAATGGTATCACCAACTTTCCTTTTTGACTTCTCTTCTTTATGCATTTCTTTGTTTCCTACATCACTCGACGAAAATGAGATTTCGAGAGGAGTCAAGCCTTTCAAAAATTTGTCATCTTCCATAGATATGATTTCCTTGGGCTTAAATGGTTCATTTTGTATAAAAGCGCAGATGCCTTCATTACTAGGGAAAACCTGCCATGTGTTAACACATAAGATTGTATGGGTCAAAAAATTCACCTTGGGTTTTTTTTTAGTCATAAGGTTTATAGAACATAGGTTTTGAGTCTTTAGGTTGTAATCATAAAGTTAGATTTGGTTTCAAAATGAATAAGGTTACATCTAGCCTTGGTCTAAAGTTTGAGCTATGTGATTGTTTTTATGACAAGGATCATGTCAATGAGGATTTATGGTTTTCAGAGCCTATAATTTAACCTTTTCTCTAGGGATTATGCCATACCATCAACTAACATCCTCCTCGAAGTGTGTGAGCTATGTTTGACAGGCGCTGCAAACTGGCGCTGCGAACTGGTTAAAGACGAGAGTTGGAGGTTCGACTACTTGTAGACACCCTCGAGAAATTTAAAAGATACCAAAATCAAACTCAAGACCATCAGATAATCCATGAGGGTTTTCATCCTGTTTGAAGGTCTAGAAAGTGGTTTTGGATTCTTTTTCCTTTTGGCGCTGCGAACTGGCAGACAAGGGCGCTGCGAACTCATTTCCTGTAGCAACTACTTCTAAATATTTGATCATAAATCCAAAAAGGTGATGTGGGATTTTCTGAATTTTTTTGTGGAGGCGAATGATAGTGTCATTGAATTGTTGACCAAATTTCATCCTGACCCAGTTTGGCATTCAAGAGATATAATTAAAACACCAGTGCGCTGCAAACTAGCATTGCAAACTCTCTGTTTTGCATAGTTGTTGGATATTCTCCTTGTTTGGAGGTTTCCACTTGTCAAGGAAGGTTACAATGGTCTCCTAGGAGTTAGTGGGACATGAGGGACATGTGTTTTATCTCCATATCAATCAGGATTACCTGTTTCAAAAGGCATTTATTATCATAGACAAAATCCCCAAAAAATAGGAATTTGTTAGGCTTTTGTTGGAATCTTTTGTAACAAGACTCCTAAATGGAGGAGGATCCTATGTAACTCCTTGGTTTCAACCTACTTAGGGTAGATATATATTATTCACTATAAATGAAAGGGTTTTTAATAAGAAAAGGGTTCATTCCATGACCCAAGAGAGGCTTGAGAGAGTTGGAGCAATGCAGTTTCCCCGTGTGTGCTCATTGTAAGCCTGAGGGCTTGTTTTATAAATATTTTTTCCATTGAAGACTTGTGAGATTTTTCATATCAGATTGTTATTTCTTTGTTGTTCATATATATTTTCATCTTGCTTGAATATGATTACTATTAATGTAGGTTTGATTAGCAGTATTATGTATGATATTTCTATGGTAAAGGATTTGCTGCAGAAGTTTATATCATGCTATATTTAAGCATTCACATTCGTTGTTGGAAAGGATTTCCAATCAGTGAACGTACAGACCAGTGGATGTTATCAGTGGAGAAGGGTGTGAGGCTGATTTGTTCACTTATATGTTGACCCTTCTTTCTTTCTTTCTTTCATTCATCATCATACAAGCTATTTATCTGATAGGCATCTTGATTTCCTTCAATCGACATAATGTTTATGACTCCATTTCCCAATGGTGTAGCCTACTGATATGCATTTTGCTTCCCTCTCCCTTTTTTCTTAATCTTGCTGATCTACCTACTCAAACCAATTTAATCCATTTATATTCTGATAGCTACTGGGCTTGCACTTACGACAGTCTAAGTGTGACTCTTAGTGCTAACACCACGATTCTATGCTATTAGGGATGTGAGGACGATATAAAGATTGAAACGTACAATCATGTATTTGAGGTAAAAGATGATGAGTAGGGGATGCCACAAATACATCTAACCTATCAACCATTGATTTAAGTTCCCTTTTAACATGAGTGATGTTAAATGATAAAAGGTTTGACATAAGCATCCAAACACTTTGGGTATAACGTTTATAGGTTAAAATATCTCACGTACAAGATTCACAACAAGTTCAGAATCACCAAAAACTTTAAGGTGGCCACAACCAAGGTTATAAGAATTTTTTATGCCTAACAATAAGGCTTCAAACTCGGTGACATTTTCCGTGAAAGAAAATTCTAACCTATAAGATAAATTATGAATTTTACCTATAGGAGAGTATAAAATAATGCCAACGCCATTACCTTTGTTTGAGCATGACCCATCAAAATGTATGTGCCACATGCCATATTCAAAATCAAATGGTCGAAGAATAGTGTCACCCTCATCATCAAAGATAGAGTACACTCCTAAGTCTTCCTCAAGATAGTTTACATTGGGTTGAGGAATACTCTCTATATATAGTGAAATCCTTCCTTCCCTTAGGACTATGATATTCTTTCTGGTCCTAGGGACGGGAAAGTGTGTTCCATCAAGTGAAAGGTATCCACATGTTAAGTCTTTCCAGTCTCTTCCTAAGATAATTGAATAATTACTTACTGGCATGTCAATTACTTGGATGTTGAGGGTTGTTCTTATTTCAGGATGCACACACAAAACTAAAGTGAAATCCTTGATTTCACCTATAGTTGACTGCTGCAGACTGTTATAGGAGAGTATGCTTCTATAATTTTCATTAGTACATGATAATCCCAACTCTTCCATGATGATATTTGACATTATGCTCGGACTAGACCCGCCATCAATTAGGCAACATTGAGCTATTTTACCCATAATTTTTACAGAAATATAAAAAGGAGGGTTTTTTTATAGGGTGTCTAAAATTATTTACACCTATCTTATTTACAGTGGAATCCTCTTCTTTTGTCTCTTCAAAAAGATTGGCTATGGTGGATGCCTTTCTTTCCATAAAAATTTTGAGATGATTTTTTTGTTTAGGGATGACAACCATGTCCAAAAGAGTAGCATCGGCCTTGATATTAACCAATTGGTTAAGGATGTTAGTGGATTGATATTAGCATCTTCTTTGAACTGGAAAAGCCCATACTTTTTTATCACTTTAGTAGGATTGGTAGTGGATTGAACGAGGGTTTGATGACTATATATACTACCAATTACTGATGAAGTGGAAGGCTGGGACGAGGAGGCACCTCCGGTTCCACTACCACTACCTACATATGTAATGTTGAAAGTAATAGGTATAGGTGATGAGGGTGAACTAGCAGAGTTAAAAAAAGTTCTCCTTAAAGCACTTTCTTTGGTTGACAGAACTATTTTCCTCCTTCCTATTTTAGAAATAGGAGTAGCTTCAGGGGACAATCCTCTTCGAGAGAGAGATGCGAGGATTCGAGGAAATGACAAGAAAACCAAGTTTTTTAGGAAAATAGAGGTTATTGTTGATTTCTAGGTTTCATTTTCTTGTCTTCCCAATGTTTATGGATACTTATATCTCTTTCAACTACTTCCCAAGAGCGTTCAAGCTCATCCCGATTATTAGCAGTTTCTAAAATAATATTGAATAAGGTCAAAGAGATGCTAGTTTGGTCCTTCAGACTATTTTCAATATTAGGTTGTCTTGTGGTTGGTACTGTCATGAAAAAAAATCAGTCACAAAGAACTTAAATAAAATGGAAAGATTCAAAGATAATCGTGCATACAATCAACCAGAGAGATATGGAAGATCTCCTCAGTATGGTCACCAGATAAATGTTGAGGAAAAGGTATGAAATACCTTACTCAAGCATTTTCATATCTTGCTAGGCTAAAGAAATATAATTGGGAATGTCACCTAGGGTTTATAGCCTTATAGAAAAAAAAAAACAATCACTTGATCCACTGATAACTTGTACAAGGAACCAAGGCTAGTTTTATTTGTCATTTAATGTGACATAATAAAAAAAGAATCAAATTTAATAAAAGTTACACATATGCATGTACAAGAATCTATGAGTGTGTACATGAGAAATAAAAGTAATTCAAATCAGATTGACACAATACAAGTGTGAAAAAAAATTCATAAATCTGATTCCTTTATATTGATTTCATTCTAAGATACAAGACTTTATTACCTTACAAACCCCTACGAGGGTAGATGCCAAATTCAAATCTAGAAGCCTCTGATGGGCACCATACAAAAAGACTCCGACAACAAAAGAAAACTGAAGCTAGAAATCTGGATCAAGTTGCCAAAATTACTATCATTTGACTCTTTGAAACAAGCTGCTGAATAATATGATTGAGTTTTGAATCTTGCTGCCTTCAATAAGACCCTTATGATAGAAGTTCATTCTATTCCCCTTCCTTGTCTCTTCATTAGATTGAGCTTTTATCCTTCTTCAATAAGTTAAGGTAGTTGAATTACCTTTCTTTAGTTAAGCCAAGTAAGCTTAACTAATTAGTTAAGACACGTAAATAACAATAAATATAATTAAGGGTCTAAATAATAGCTAAATAGGTGGGACCCCTTGTGACTCCCATTAATTCATTTTGTAATTATCTGACAGAACAATTTTGCAAATAATTTAATTCAAAAAAATCTCCTTGTAAATCTTGTTTCATATATATATGCTCAAATTATAAATATCAGTAGAGTATGATATAATCAAATCCTCAAAATTGCATCATATCCAAACGGCCCAAAAAAATGCTCAAAATATATGTTGTTGTCCCCAATAATAAAAAATAGAAGTGTTGTCTAAAACAATAAAAAAATAGAAGTGTTGTTCTCAAAATAAACTAATAACATACTCAATAGCCTAAAAGCCATATTTACTATGAGAGGCATTTTTCCTCTTCTCACTGTTGTTCTCTTTTGACTTTTCTGTAGTGGCCTTTGACTATTTATATCCTTGAGGCTACAATTCACTAATTGTTGGGTATGTTTTATATTCTTTGCATGAGGTTTTTTCTGCCTCGGGAAACATGACACCTACCTCGGGAAACGTGTCATGTATTTAGGTGGTTTTTTGGCACATGGTTTTTGCCGATGGTTTTCTATTTCCGGTTAAGGAATTAGGGTTTTGGACTAATCCAGGTCATTGGGTTAGGGTTTTGGATGCCGCTGGCTCCTATATGTATATTGTATTGTAAACATTGTAACACTATGAATGAATATAGAATATGTTGGTTTTCCCGGTTTGGGTTTCCAGGGGAAAAATCTCTGTGTAATGCTTGTATTTGCCATTGTATCTTTTCTATTCTTTTTGAATATCTGTTTGCAGTAGATATTGTACAAGGTTAGTATTTACATTTGGTATTAGAGATTTATTGTCTTCAGGGGGACACCTTTGTGGTCAAGGGTTTGGCTCGGGATTGTGATAAGCCTTGTTATAGTGGGAGATCTGCGGTATTGTTTTTCAGGTGAAAAGAAATGGCAAGCAATTCGAAGATGGAGATCAAGAAGTTTAATGGGAAAATCTTTGAGTTGTGGAAGCTCAA
>ML777798.1:1773797-1785636 GCA_009831015.1 Picea engelmannii | reverse complement strand
GAGAAACGTGACACCTACCTCGGGAAACATGTCATGTATTTAGGTGGTTTTTTGGCACATGGTTTTTGCCAATGGTTTTCTATTTTCGGTTAAGGAATTAGGGTTTTGGACTAATCCAGGTCATTGGGTTAGGGTTTTGGATGCCGTTGGCTCCTATATGCATATTGTATTGTAAACAATGTAACACTATGAATGAATATAGAATATGTTGGTTTTCCCGGTTTGGGTTTCCAGGGGAAAAATCTCTGTGTAATTTTTGTATTTTCCATTGTATCTTTTCTGTTCTTTCTGAATATCTCTTTGCAGTAGATATTGTACAAGGTTAGGATTTACACTAATAAGATGTGAGAAGTCATCCTTAAGAATGAGACGGGAAGAGACTGATTTAGCAGATTCCTTAGATGATCCGGAACATGTAGCTATCCCTTTTCCCTTGTCTTTCATAGGCTCAGGGATATCCTTTTTTAATCTTTTATTGTCATGTGAAGATTGCATAGGTGAGACAACAGGTTCAACATGGGAAAATTGGGTTTTTGGTGGTGGAGGAGGTAATGGAAATGATGCAGTGGGCCATCCGTTGTGGTGAAAACTGGTTGGTGGATGATCTCTTTCCAACCATCGTTGGCGGGTGGTTCCAGTTGCATCGATACATGAGGGGGAACTGGAATTCCATGGAAATTATGGCTGGGTTGAAAAGAAGGTCTTCCAGGCTGGGGTTGCAGAATTCCCTAGCCAACCAAGTTGAAGAAACCAACTTGAAAAAGGTGATTTATCTCTTGAGGATCAACATCAAAATGTATAGAGAACCTTGGCCTTCTATGGCCCCTTTTCTAGTTTCCTATGTTATTAGTATATCTTCCCCTGTTTGCATTTCTGCCTCTGTTGCTTCCCCTACTAAAGAAACTCATCTGAGGGATATAATCCAAAACATGTTATGAAAATTCCTTAATAATCCATGCATTAAATCTACCTAAAATAGAATTAAAAGTTGTCTCTTATCATTTACCACAAAGGCACATGCAATCCATCCATAAAATCATCAATCAATTGTTGTCTGAACATGGAATGAACAAGGCTATTGTGAAGATGAGGGGATTGCAATGGGCGTAAAATGGTATGATGGTCGAGACACAACACGAGTACTGTTCAAGAAATTTCAGAAAACATTCACACTAACATCAAAAACTCCAATCAATGCCCTGCTCCCTTCTTTAAAAACCTCTTTTATATTAATGAAATTCACAACAATAGAACATGGAAAATTTAAATGTGTTTGGGAAAGCAAAGGGGTTGTAATAAGCATAAAGTGGTATATTGGTCATGAATGAGATGGTTATTGTTCAATTAATGAATTATCATTTATTGTCTTAACATCATTACTTCCATTATTCCAAAACTCTATTCAATATTTGAACTCAATACTCAGTTGTCCCAAAACAACCAAAATATATAAAAAACTTTAGAACTGTCACCCCACCATTTCCTAGATTTTTTTTTTGTCTTACACAGATATTTATTTTTGAGTGAAGGTGCAAGAGACTATCTAACATCCAAATCACAATAACTCCAACCAACAGGTAGGGCCGTGAAGAACCAATATGAGCCATTTAAATTCCACATAAATAATCCAGAAGCTACATAACAAGGTGAGCTCAAAAATCTTTAGTTGCCTCTTATTTTTAATTTAATTAAACTTTATAAAGTCGTTAACATCAACCAACTCCTGTAGGAATTATTCCACTGTACAGGTCATCTTCTATTATGCACACCTAACAACATAGCACTGAAATAAACCCACTACGCCCATTTTCATCACTGTAAGATTTGTTTCCTTTAAATTGCAGACTCTTAATTTCATATGTCACTTAAGAACAAAATAATCCCAGTAACAAAACTTAGACCAGCTAAGGGTACGATAGAGGGAAATCTATGCCAATTGCAATTTGACATAAATGTCAACCCTACAATGCTTATTATGTGACATACTGTATTAGAAAGTCTATTTTCTTTATTCACCAGAGATTCATCAATAGAAAATCGACAAAAATATTCATTAGCACCCAACAATCGATGCAAGTAACAGTTTTACCCATTGTTCAATCAGGACCGAACTCAAATAAAACCCCCAACATTTTCTTACAACCACCGAGCTAAAGAGGGTCAGGCCCAACCAAATAGAGGGAGTGTAAGAGTTAATGGGGTTTATACAACCATAATTTAACAACACTAACCGAAATCAAAGTGCCACCAAACAATTGCTTTTGTCTACATTCAGAACCATGGGAGAAATTTCGACAGTGCTATCATCCAAAAACCCATAAATAAAACAAGAACCAAGTTTCACATTCACCCATCAGCTATTGCAACATTTTAATTCATTCATAATAGTAATAACCTCAAACCACACAGGGTCGCAACCAATACCCATGGGATGGAGTAATCATTAAAATGGAGAAATATATAGTAGAGGTCGAAAAAGTGCTTGGGATGTATATACACATCAAGAAATAGACCCCTTCTTCACCCAAAATAAATGCTATGGAGGTAAACCTATTTCAAAAATTGCAGAAGGAGCGAAACAAGGAGTATAACGACCACCACTGACTCCAAAATATCATAATCAATAGTCCCAAAACAAAGTATTGAACTACGACCTAGAACGAAAATATCATTTGTGCAACCATAACCCAAAAATTCAATAGGGAAAGAACGATAATTCATTTACATCCTGCCAACCAACTTTCACAGACAAAGCATACATATTCTTCATTATATCTTTAGAAAGCAAGCACCCAACAAGAAAAATCCAAGAGTCAACCTTCTATTCTATTCTAGAGAAGAATGCATAATGAATGGAAGACAAGAAATTCATACTTGTTATGGAAAACGCAAAGGAAGACCAAACCTATGTTATTTCCTCCGAAGGTCACGCAACAAGGAGTAACCACAACCCGATGCCAAACACAATGTGAACCAAGGAGGGTGGCGGCCTCAGGGGTATGGTTGGAGCAACATGCAGTAATTGCACACCGTTTCCAACATAAATGACCACCAACTCTGAGTACAAGTGCATGATATATTGCCCCCAAAACATTAGCATCACAAACCATAGAATAGGACACCATTGCCAAATTAAACAACAATTTATTCCCTTGTGGTGTGTCACCATAATTCATACCTATTGCTATAACATGGATTTACCAAAACCCACATTAAAATGTATCATAAGATCAAAATACCATATGTCTAACCAATCTCCCATTTGCAAGGCTTGAATCACTTCAAAATAATAACATAATTATTGTCCAACATCATAATCCTGAATTAAGGTATGTGAGAGTTGAAACATGAATGTTACCATATTCAACCAATCGTAACATAGTAGTGTCTAGATTCATGATAAGAGGCCAAACACAAGTGCAGTAATAGTAACCAGGAGGGCCATTACACAACCAAATATCATTCAATAAACTCCAAATGCGACTCAAATGAACACATCCAACCAATCATCAAGTTGTCTTAGAGAACATTTAGAAAACTAGATATATTTGCATGTAGGGGTTTGAAGTTGTGCTTTTAAGCATCAACAGATAGGAAAACCCTTTCTGATTTGTTTTTTATTTTCCGAGATCGCACAGGGTGTAGGGAAAATATAATACACAGATCCAAAAGAGTAGCAACCTAGAAATACAAAACAGAAAATTGAAATAAAACCAAAATAATAACTCTGCAAAAAAATAAAAAAGGGTGTATTCGAGATTTATACCTCCGAATCTAACTGAAATGGTTGTATCTTGGGAAAATAGAAACCTTTTCGTGTGAAATGAAAATCATTCTTGAATGAAATGAGTGATCCAGACACAATGGCATAGTCTTCTCAACCCAAAAATGTACAAAAATGGTAGAAACCAAAGATGAGGAAACATGTCTTCACAATCTCGATCTACAATAGGAGTGAGTCTTCAAATATGCTCTGATACCATGTTCGAAAAAACATGTATTCCAACAGAGGAAAAAACCTTCTATAACCACTCACACAATTAGTTCAAATATCAACACACTGATGTTTTCATGTGGTAAAACCACTACAGTGAAACATCCATGACCCCAACCATGTGGCCACTTGGAGCAATTTATTAATGCAAAAGAAAAAGATTAGAGAGAGATTTACAATAGAGTTTCTCACAATCAATCATTGACAAATGACCTTCCATGCTCTTTAAATAGAGATCATGGACCAATTGGGCGCTAAGCCATAGATCAATGTAGCCATTAAGATTGAGGATAGTATGAACCGTCAGATCACTATATGTCAGGAACATATTGTGACCGTCAGATTTCCTAGCTAGAAATGCATACTAATGCATATTAAAGAAACACACTAAGAAACATACTTTTACCTAATGACACATTAGACCAAGTTGATCTTAACTAAATCCTAAGTGTCTAAATATCCTAACATCCATTAGTGAAAGTATTTATAATTGTATTATGTTGGTTCTCCTACAATTTCCTAACATTGTTATAATTTGTCGTTTTCACTCTAAATATTGCTATAATATGTTATTTTTTCTTCAAATCTTCTATTTTTCCATGGAACAATACAAGTGGTATTAGAGAACTTTCTCAAGTTGAAATTTTTACAGATTTTTTAAGGCTATAGATGTATTTCGACGTCTATAAATAACACAATGATTTCTTGTTCAATAGGTAAATATGTGGTCAAGGAAGAATACACAGAAGAAATACAAGTGGTTTCACTTGGGTGGACACTCTTGTAATCCCTATTGGTACCCCTTCATGTAGTACCTCATCGAAAAACACTTGTAATATGGAATTTCACTTCCACGTACCCTCGGGTATATAGGAAGTCCCCTAAGTTACCCAAAACCAACAACATAAGATGATTGACTATCTCGGTACTATGGTGCATCGATAAAAATACCTAGGATTACTCTCTATTACTTGGGTAGTCAAGTAGTACAACTTGTTGGTTGTGGAGCCTGATTATGTTCCTGATTCAGAGGTCCTTGCTTTCAACCATGTTTATACCCCATGAAGACTTTACATCCCAGAAGTATGTACACTCTTCCATGCGGGGGAGTGCAGAGGGGGGGTAGCCCCTCTGCAGGGTTCGGGGGGACTATCTCCCCAGCTGGGGGGTTCGGGGGCAAAGCCCTTGAAGGAAAAATTTCCTTGTAAATGTATATTGTAATTTCATTGTAAATTTGGACCATTCATTATAAGGTTGCAGATCTAACGGTAGAAATTATGTTAGGGTTTTTTTCCCTAGAAGGCAACCCTCTGTTATGAGGGAAATGTATTGTGGCTATGCATTATGGTGAGTATGGTATTCTGAGAGAGGAGACTGTGAGAGAAAGAAGAGGAAGCTACAATGGGTTTGTTGTAGGTTGTATCCCTTCATATGCTGGATAATAATAAAGGAAGGACCTGGCAATTTCTTTGGTGGACGTAGCCCACACTGGGTGAACCACGTAAATTTGTGTCTTTATTGTATTGTGTATCTTCTGTGTTTTGTTTCTGCATTTGTTTTATTTTATTGCTCCACGGTCCTGTTTTTCTAACACAACTAAGGGTATGGTTGAGCCTCCTTAGGTCGTTCCTTGATAGATTGGGATGAGTACTACTATTGAATCCTACACGTATATCAAAGAGTTAGAGAACCTAGCACTCCCTTGTCCTTAAGACCCGAAAAACCATGTCCTCTAAGTCTAGTCTACAAAATTCTACATAAAATGACATAACAATAATTTGGGAATTTTGTTAGTGCAATCATATTTAGGTAGGAATACAACTTTACCAAGAGAAGAAAAAACAAGTGTCTAGGTCTTGTCCACACTCTTATTTGAGATCTATCTCAACATAATCCTTCCGTTGAGTCGATTACTGTGGTACCACTCTGTAGTAATTATTTTTGGTGGACCCACCCACACCACTACTAGGAATCTATCTCAAAATACCTAGGACACAATGTTGATTGCATTGGTACCACTCTCTAGTAACCCTTTTTGTGGACCCATATATCCATGGATACCACTCGAGGAGTAGATCTCTCCAACAAACTTCCCACTCTAGAAACTCTGTGTGATGATTTGCAACACAAGATAGACTGTAACTAATCCTATGCTCAACAAAATATTGATGACATTCATGACAAGCTAGCCAACCTTGAGTCACTACTCAAGAAAATTTCCAAATTCACAGTGATGTAGAATTAGATCCTCACTTCACAAACCTCAAGTTATCAATGGAAGGACCAACCTGCCCAAAAGGAAGGATCCAAATCATCCAATTCCAGTGGGCCTCACTCCACCTCGCTTATCTGTGATCATATGATTAACATGTGGCACATACTTCCTAAAGTCGCTCTCAACAAATTTGATGGGTTTGACACCATAAGATGGGTCACTCAGATGGAACATTTTTTTTCGCTACATGGCATCAAATATGAGTTGATGAAACTTCATGTGGGTGTCTTATATTTGTATCATAATGTTTTCAATGGTGGCAATGGCATAAGAAATCGCACGGGGGTTATATTGCTTAGACATAATTTGTCTTAGACTTATATGTATGCTTTGAAACAAAAACTTATTATTTGGGACAATTGACGAAGATTAAAAAATTTGGCATAGTCAAATATTTCATATACACTTTTGATGAGCTGGCTATCCACACTGAGGGCATGTCCGATAATTTTTTCAGGGAATGCTTTATTAGTGGTCTGAATGAAGAGATACATGGACAAGTCTTAAAGGATAATCCTTATACTTTGTTAGAAGCGTATTAAAGAGATTGGGAAGACAAAAAGGTGGAAAATTCTGAAATAAAAATACACCAATTATTCCCCATCTCCATCCCACTATTCTCCCCCCTGCACCAATCACTCTCCTTGCTCTCCACCTCTCAAGATCTACAAGTTAACCTAATCCAAAATTGCAGAACACCAAGTTAAAGGTCTCTACTATAATTGTGATGATAAATATTTCTCCATGCATAAATGTAAGAAGAAAAAAGTAATTATAATATTTCTCCTTAGACTAGATACTTTTTTCTCCTTAGGCTACAGGTGTAAGAAACTCCTCTTTCTCCTTGACCTTGACTCTCCAAGATTTCTTCTTAGCTATTTGATTCTTGAGATGGAGCTTCAAGTGAAGTCTCCAACATTTGGCCTTTCAATGTCCAGCCAATTTGTAGTGCTAGAAATAGTTCCTGTATGGTATTCTTGGCCTTCTAAAGTGCCAACAATTTCTAGCCTCATGACTTATTTTTTAATAATAGAAACAAACCAAATATGCAATGCCATACCATTCAAGTTTGTGATGATGCTTTCAATATTGGTTGTTTGGTCCCCCAAGGTGTTGGAACATATTTGGGTGGTGTAATTATCCCTTTGCTACCTTCTTCCAAGCCTCTACAAGCAAATTTGAGTGGCCATCGTCCTCCTTTTCTAACTATTTTTTCCTCCATGGGAATGGCTTCTTTCTTTATTCCTCTTTTTTTTTAAATGTTTTGAACTGAATTTGTGCTAGCTTCTTGTCTACTAAATCCTAGGCCTTCATACTTGGTCATGTATTCAACTACAATGGGAATCATGATCCCTTGTATTTTCTTTGAATTGATGCCTCTAATGTGCTTTTTGAAATCACTAAAGGGCTCTTGAGGAAGGGTCTTGGAAGGTGAGTTTATCATACTTGACTCCGCCATGGTGTTGGCTTCCACAGTGGTAGGGGAAGGGGATTGCTTAGTCTCTTGGAAAATTTCTTATAGATTTTTCAATTCCTCTTCCTTCACCACAAAATATCAATATATCTAAGCAATCATTTCAATAAAATTATCCTTGTGACATACCTAGATCCCATGCTAGGAACACAACTAACCCAATTTCGACATATCTCATCTTTGATACCATTTTAATACGAATGCATGCATGCAACATAATAAAACTCTCATGCAACCATTGATATTTTAAAATTCATGAATGCAAACTGTTTAAACAACCACATCAACATTCAAACATATTAGACAGATGATAAACTCAACATTAAATAGTAAAATCAATAGTGATCAAAACACTTATCTTTATAAACATTTTACAAAACCAACTATAGACGATGAATGTTCCACCCAACTATAGACTCTGTTGCTCTAGTTATATCAATAGTAGGTCACAACCGAGATGGCGCTATGAGTTCAAAGGGATGAAAAGCTCTTATTTTTGGCTAATTTTACTCTAACAACCCAATACCTAGTAAGTTAACCGTGGAACGACTCCTATGACAATTCCAATTGCCTATCTCTCTTCCCTATTAGTCTGCACAACCCAAGGGATGATATTTCCTTCTCTGCACTTCAATGCCTTAGAAAATATCCATCCCCTCCAAGGCTCCAATACAAACTAACCAAGAATCTCTCAACTGGGGGAGCTAGAAAATCTAGTTGCAACATGAGTGCTTACAACAACCATAACACATGTTATTAGGTTATCTCTTAGCAGAAATGTATTTACATGAAAATAACCTTATTCCCAACATAATTTCCATCTTTAGCAAGATGTATTCAATACCCACTATGGCTACCTACTTTTTCTCATCACTAAACTCAGGGTTTTTTTTCTCACTTCTTGCTATTCCCAAATCTACTCTCCTCTCTGCTCAAATTTTCCTCTCTTCTCTCCCATGATTTCTTGACTCTCACAGTTCCAAAAAATTATTGTAATCAACCTATTTTGTCTCTCACTCAACCTATTAAATGCATTCAATGATACAATTCTCATCATGAGTGTACTCATCCCGTGCTGTCATAATTAGGTGAGTTGACTCTCTCACCCAATCCATTACATACATTCAATGATTGGATTTAATAAGTCAAATGGGGTAAATATTTAATAACAAATGTTTTTATGAATGTGGTATAAGACTCTTGGAATAAAGAGTTCCCTCAAACCCCCATTTTCACCCCTCTCTTGTGAAATCATATCCCCCCGTGACTTTAGTCCTTGTCTATCTATAGTCGACTATGTATTTCATTTTTTTTATTTTCAATGTACAATGTTTACATATTACATCAATTGGCCCTTGGCCATTCATTGTATATAAAAATTATACATTTCTAATTTGGGGATCAAAACTAGGGTGTTACAATCCCTTCAGCCTTGATTTTTCACTGTCTTATTGCACATCGCCATATATGTGTACATGCATACATATATAAAATTTTACATCACACTGCTTAATACTTTCATAGTTTAATGACTCCCACAACAATTCCAACCAACAATCTCTCATTCTCCTTAGTCTGTATAACTTAAGGAAGTGTACCCCCTTCACTGCACTACAGTCCCTCAGGCTATCCCACTGCCCTTCTAGGGCTCTAGCATAGACTGGTCAAGAAGTCTTAGAGTTGTGGCTCTAGGATTTCTAGGTGCCAAAATGGAGTCTTTATTCATTTATATACAATGTACATTCAAATTTCCTCAAAAGTTTTCAAATAGTTGTGGGTAATCCTCCTGCATGGCCTCCTTGTGCTCCCACATGAAATATTTAGGACCATAGAAATTCCATTGTACCTTTACCAAGCCAATGGATTAGTTCCCGAGTATTTAAATTTCTAATCTAGGATGTGCATTGGCTCCACTTAAAAGTCCCCTCTGTGCTCCATTGGGATCACCATCCAATCAATTATGTAGTTAGGATCAGGTACACACTTTTTCAATAAAGACACATGAAACACATTATGAATACACATGGATACATGCAATGCAAGAATGTATGCAACCGATCCTATCCTATCTAGGACTTCAAATGGCCCACAATATCTTGCTACCAACTTTGGGAAACTTCCCAATTTCAACTAGCTATTTTTTTCCTTTACTTTTAGAAACACATGCTCGCCCACTATGAATTCTCTATGCACTCTACCTTTATGTGCATAATTTTTTTGCCTATCCTATGCAATATTTAAATTATATTTTATCTTTGCCATATGCTCTTCCATTTACTTGAGCAGCTCTGGCCCAATAATGGATCCTATCTATTCGATTATCCTATCTCATTGGTGTGTTGCATTTTCTGCAATTCAAGGCTGCAAACAGGATGATATTCAACGATGCATAATACCCATTTTTATGAGAAAACTCAACCAAATGAAGATATTCTTCCCATTTGGAAGGATTGTCCATGGTATTTGGTTGACCCTCTCTGTTTTCCCATCCGATTTTGGATGATATGCTATGTTGAAATTCATATTTGTCCCAAATTCTTTAAACAACCATTTCCAAAAATTGGACGTGAACTTGAAATATTTGTCAGGCACTATTGCCTTAGGCACATCATGTAGCCTAGAAATTTCCTTCATATAATTTTTTTCAATTTTGGTTTCCTTATGCATCATATTGAATGGGATAAAATGTGTAGCTTTTGTGAGCTTTTCCACTACTATCATGATGGAATCATGCTGCCTTTTTTTTTCTGGGAAACTTGGTAATGAAATCTACGGTAACAATCTCCCATTTCCATTTAGGAATGGGAAATGGATATAACAATCATGTTGAATGTCTGTTCTCATCCTTTACCTTCTATAATTCCATGCATTTGGCTATATAATTGATCACATCTTTCTTCATTCCAAGCTAATTATACCGACCTCTTACATCTGCAATTTTTTTCGAGTACCCTAGATTTCCAACATATGGCACATTGTGCATCTCTTTTAAAACTTAATTTCTCAATTCCTATTAGGGACCAAACCCCTCACGTAGGTAGAATAATATATTTCCATGTAATAAAGGTCAATATTAATAAGGCCTGGCAATAAGGAAGAATAAGTCCAATGTAAGAAGACCTAATATAAGCTTCGGCTTCTAGAAGGATCTTCCTCTAGATGGTTCTTTTGATAGACATATTTAGTATAAATAGGAGTCGAGAGTATGAGAAATTTTGTCTTGGATATTATTGTAATAGAGCTCCGCTCTGCTGGAGGTTGCCCCCTCGAAGAAGCAAGTGAACATTTCTCTCAGTAATCAAAGTGCTCTTTCTGGTGTTATTCTGGTATCATTTTGGTATTATTGTGGTGTTGTTCTGGTTATATTGTTGTTCATCTACCATTTACAGCTATTTATTTATGTTATGCATACTTTTTTATATCTGGAATATTACAAGTGGTATTAGAGCACCTTCCTCAGCAGAAAATTGTGGGTTAATTTTTTTTAGGGTAGAGACGTATTCTGACGTCTTAAAGATACAAATATCTGTCATTACGCACATAAAACCATGGTCGGGGATTCATACATGCAAGAAATACAAGTGGTACTTAAGCAAACATCTGTTGACCACCCTTGTAACCCCTGTTGGTACCCCTTCGAGTGGTAGCGCATCGTAAAACACCTGTATACGGATCGACCTATATCTCCTGAAGCCCTCCATAGATAAATCGATCGACCGCTTGACTGCTATAGTGCCACCGATAACAACACTTGGGAAGATACTCTCTAGTACTTGGGTAGTCAGGTAGTACAACTAAGGGCACCATCAGGCCTTCTTAGTTGGTGCCTTGAGATATTGGGTCGAGTACAACTGTTGGACCTTGCACATATATCAAAGAGATATAACACAGGGAAAACCCTTGTCTGTATAACCCTTGAATACCTAACCTTTGGGGACGAAAACAAAAACAGAACATACAAGATCTATTGTTGCACAACTGTGTCTCCTGCATTCGAGTTTCCAAATTAATACATATTATTTGTTAAGCATTTGGGAATTTCATCACTGCAATATTCTTCAGATCGAAGTTTAACTCCGCAGGTGTAAAAAAAAAA
>ML777798.1:1742541-1759709 GCA_009831015.1 Picea engelmannii | reverse complement strand
AGGCACCAACCCACTGTTACAAATATTGTATGCACCAACCTACTAGATACACCAATCTCTTCAACTGAACATCAACTCAACAAGATATTGTGTAGGCACCAACCTACTGGAGACACCAATCTCCTCAACTAAGCACCAACTAAGTAAGACCTGTATAGGCATCAATATAAGATATTCATACATATAGTTTGCATGCTTCATACCTCATGCATTTCACAACATCATCATACCCTTAACTTTCAATCTCTAGTGCCTCTCCTTCCTTCATACCTCAGACATAGCTTCAGACCATAGTTAGATTTAGCCTTCACTCCCTAGCGAACATCATATCATAATTCCTAGAATACAATTTCAGACTACAACATAACAACATCAAAACAATGCACTTTGCATCATAATATACCTTAGTCCTACATATCACACCCTTAAAAATCCAAGAAAACTCCTCCTACACACCTTTAGACCCCAAGAATACTCCCCATCTCCTCTTGCACACCTCATTTATCTTCTGCCCACTTTTTCTTTTTCTTATTTCTTAGATGCTCTTCAAATGCACACATGTATCTTATATTTATAGTGTTTTTGCGTTCACTTATGGGGCCAACTTGTAAAATTGGATGGGCCAACCTATACTTTTTGGCTGGGTTGATTTGACAACATATTTCATATCTCCTTATTCATATGGAGTTAGAGGGAGTTCCATATACCATTGCAAAGGTATCGTAATAAAATTTTCAACCATATTTCATGTGCTCCCATTTGAGATATTCCTTTATAGTACAAAGGCATTAAAAGAGAGGGTATCCAAATTGAGCATCAAAAATCCAAAAAAAATATTTCCAACAATCTCCATCTTGCAATATTTAGCTTGGGCATTTGTAGTATCCCCTTGTCTTTGACATCAATGACAACAATATTTCCAACATCCTTTTCTAAAACTTATTTTCAGCTGCAATGCTTAAACATCTCTAACATATGTAGGCCTTGGAATACCTTGAACTATCCTTGAATTCCCTTCCTCATCAAGACATGTGAAATCCTTGTTGTACTAATATAGGACACCATGATGCTTGTCCAACCAATCCATACCAATCAAACAATCATATGTACAACACGATGTGATATTCAAATTTGCCTTAGTGTTGATGTCATTCATGTTCATTGGACAATCCTTGACCAACTCATTGATTCTTCTCTTGGTTCCAGTGGCTAGTTGAACCAATCAAGACTTCTCGTGCTTACATTTCTTCAATTTAATTATTTAAACTATATTATGATATATATCGCTATGGATATCTCTAGAATCAATAAAAATAACTATAGGATGATTATCAATCTTATCTTCCACATCAATCATGTGGGATTGATAGTCTTCTTGTCTATTGTCCAAGGTTGCATAAATCCTTGGCACACTCTTTCCCATATCTTCCACCGTATCAACTTCCTGAATGATATGTAGAGTCCTCATCCTAGGCTCACTTTGTACTTTCTTCCCTTGTTTATATGACTATGAGCCATTCCTGAAGAAAGGTGGCTTGAATCCTTTCCTCCTTTGATCCATATTGCCTTTGTTTTTGTCATCCCAAGCTTTTTGAAAGTATTTCCTTCCATTATTCTACTCATACAAATACTTAGCTTTCCTCACAACTTCCTCCAAAGTCTTGGGCTCATCTAACTAAATTTTATCCTTGTAGAATGATGGTATCCTACTCAAGAACCTTTGAATTTTAACCTTCTCATAATTGATTGTTGATCCTTAATGTGTTAAGTTTGTTGTAAATTCTCTCTTATAAATTCATTTTCCATACTTAGAAATTTTCATGATTGTCGTGGGTTCACAACACATATTTTCCTTAGTCCAAATTTCTATGGCCTCCAAAATACACCCTTGTATTCAACCACCTTTATTTTTCACCCATACTTAGAAACTTTTCCAAACACTTCAACACAGGTCTAAGGAATTTTCCTGATTCACTTGTATATAATTGCAATACCTTCATTTGATCGATTCGTCATACTTAGGAAATTATTTAAAATTTCACTACGCTCCACGAGACATTATATTGCTCCTCTTCCATACTCACCAACCTACCATACTTCATCACCTCCATGATGTATCAACACTTAGTCAAATTTTAAACTTCACCATGGGACGTAGTAATTTCTTTGATATTCCATACATACCCTCTATCCTCTCCATCCGACCGATTCCTTATACTTAGTCATTTTTTTGAAATCCCACCGTGGGTCCACGGGTTCGTGCTCTTTTCATTTTTCCTCCACATAATCCTGACTCTGCTCCCCTGCGATAACCCATATTCTATCTTATCACTCTCCTTGATGCAAAGTTAATGCAAATATTATGGAAACAACAATTGGGTTGAGTGTTAAAAGGTCATTAGTAATGGTGATCTTCTTGATACAATCCCTCATAAATTCAAAATTTAATTTGTATTAACGATCCTTGAATCAAGAGTCCAAAATAATATTATGATAAAAAGGTTTAATTTGGTAATAACGTTGGAAAGAGAATTGTACATTAATCTGCCAACTTCATTAAGCATGAAAACCAGAAGAAAGGAGCAATTCCGCAGAGATACCATAAACTCATTTGGATGAAAGATCAAAGTTTTCAGTGTTCAAGAGCATGCAAGTATTATTCCTCATTGTCGCCTCTTGAGAGGATTTCAAATTATATTTGGATGTCAGGAATTTCTCTGGCAGGATGTGTTCCAGAGGTCTATGATTTCAAAGAGTTAATTTTTTGGTGCATCGACAAACTCAATAAGAATTAGGGAATAATTCAATTGCAAGGAGAGTCCCCTATTTCTTTGGCACCTTCGGTCTTCAAGATAATGCTCAAACTCCTATATCCGACAACGACCTTAGGGGATGGAAGATAAGGATTTTCTAAAGAAAATAAATGGTGGATTTGACCTTCTACGAGAGTATCTTCAAGACCCAATAGTGATCCTAGAATACCTTTCAAGTATCCAAGTTATTTTTTTGAAAAATCCCTACCACGAAATGGCATGGATATTTTCCAGAGTAGTGAAACAAGAGTCTATGACTACCATTCCTCGACTAGCTTTATATATCTTGCATTTTACAATTCATGAGAAAGTATTTTTTATTACATCAAGAAAATAATATATCTTATTGTCGAGGCATGGGAATTGACAATTTTTTTTTTTCTTTGGGATTAAGAATAACAAATTTCAGACAATACCTTCAAGCATATCTTGAAAATGACGAAGAATTATATAAGGCAATTGTTTCCACCTTTGTTGCAAAAATATCAAGTGATATTGAGATACGGAGAAAGGAGGAAGACCTGCCTTCACTAATTTCAATAAAGCAACTTAAGGCATGTTGGATAAAAAGAGTAAAGTGTCTAAGGGAAATGTTAGCTGATTGTGACACCATAAGTGTTAAAAAAGGGGACTTATATTTAAAATTGATTGAATTAGATTTGGTTGGATCAACTGGTGATTTGGAGAACCGACATTTAATATTATATTATGTTGGAATACTGAGAGGGGGGGTGAATCGTTACTCTTTTTTTCAACAATTAGCATTTACTTTTATATTTTGTTAATTACCACAATAGATCAACAATAGACTTGTTTGTAAAATCAATTATATAAATATAATTAATAGGAATTACAAGGATTTTATGAAGAATAGTGAAGGACACCAATCCTTTTTAGACAACCAACTCTAGGAGACACAAATCCCCTTCTTCAGGGCACCAACCCTAGGAAGCATCAACTCCCTTATATTTAGGGCACCAACCCTAGGAAGCACCAACTCCCTTGTATTTAGGGCACCAATCCTAGGAAGCACCAACTCCCTTAACTTACACTTAAAGGATATGAATCCTTCTGTGCTCCTCCCTTCCACCCTCACTTCATAAGAATCATCAATTCTTCTTCTTGGAATCTACTGTTGTTTTTAATCTTCTGATCTGGACTTTAGAGACACTTTCTGCTCACCATTATTTCTCGTTTATATACTCTTCCAATTGGTGTGAGCTATGAAGCATTGTGTCCCTTTGTTTGGACCATTGCACCTCTTCATTTTAAATTAACAATAATCTTTATTATTATTCAAACATCATTGTGTAGGTTGTTTATTCAGAGTGATTTTAAATTGATCGCGAGTATGGATCGATTTCTTTAACTCAATTCCATGTCTTTGCAAATGTTGCAGAAATCGAATCCTGCAAAGGCGCTTCCTTCAAACCATTTACATTTAACCAATAGCGCAAAACCATGATATTATTAATTAAGTGATGTATCCAGCACCTCATGGATTATGTGTTCATAACCCATGACCGGGGGCTGGAACATATTCCTTCGGTACTTCATCCTTCAAGTAATTTCTCTCTCATCCAATATTCCAGAGTAGTTTTTTTCCGAAGTAGATCAGACGAACGATATTCGTTCTTCCGTAGATGGATGATCCTATCTTGTCCATAGGATTCAAACAAATCCTATCAATCGACGACCATGACTTGATCTGCCATTGAGTGGATGGTTCTCATTCACTTCTCACAAGGATTGATCCAATGGTTAAAATTAATCCCAGAAAAAAATCAAAGGTCTAGCTTCAATCCTTACTTTATCCTTCCATTGCTTAATCTGACGGCTGTGACTTAATCAAAGTTTGTTATGGATGGTTCTCATTTACTTCGGGACTTCGAAGGTTCATAGGTCCAGGTAATCGTTGTTCCAATTTCCACCTGAGTTGGTCAACGTCAGATTTGATTGTCTCATGATATGATGGTTCCAATATTCTGCTTCAAATCAACGATTGTCGTTACTTCGGGGCTTTGACCTTCAGGGGTCTGGGTAATTGCTATTCCAATTTCCACCGAAGTTGGTCAGTGCCGAAGTGGTCAACATGGGAGAGCTTACATCATGTTTTGATCCAACAATCATGATTCATCCTGAAGGATCTTAGATCAACGATCATTATTGACTTTGGCCTTCGATGCTTTGGGTAGTTGTTGGTTTCCCCCGAAGGACTAAATCCCAGATTTTCGTAACTCGCAAACATCACTGTTGACTTGTCACTGGCTGAGTGGCTAACATGTGTCATCTAGATTTGTGATTTACCTAACCTAAAATGACAAATGGACCTAGACACTTGTCACCATCCGATTGCGCCATATGTCCTTGATGATGTGGTCTATTGACGTGGATCTCCTGACGTGGTACATGTCCTCCTCTTAGATATGATGCATATGATCAGCTCTAAATCAATGGTATAGATTTATTTCGGCCTTCGACACTTTGGGTTATACACTCCCAATTCTCAATTCTCCCGAAGTGAGATTCCCCGAGTAAAAATCGAGCAACTTGACTTCATCTAACGATCGAGAATGATCCTGTAGTAGATCAATGATCATGAATGATTTCAGAACTGAAAGTTGTGCAATTGCTAACTCAACCCTTGCATCCTGCAATGGTTCTCCATCGTTGATCTGCCCTTACTGAGATCCGATGGTCAGGTCTTAATTGGATGTTTGATCCGAAGGCCCTCCTCTATAACTCCCAAATATGATGGTCCAGGTTTATCCCTAAATATACATCAACGAACATGATTCTCCCTTGATTCTTCTGTATTTTTACTGTGGGTATTTCACTCTTGATCATGTTTCTGTAATGCACTTTCCCTTCTAAGCTTTTTGGTAGATTCCTTTGCATGTTGTTTATATCATTACAATGTGCTTTCCCTTCTGAGATTTTTGGTAGATTCATCCGCATGTTGTTTATATCATTACAATGCACTTTCCCTTCTGAGCTTTTGGTTTTGTACTTGGATTCTAACTGATCAATATCATTGACTTATTGGGAATTCGATCCTGATGGTGTTTCTACATATGCGTTGATCTTGTGAAATTTAATATGTTGTCTCTCATGATCTTTAGATATATTTCACTGCATTTTGTTCATAACAACTCATCATCACATCATAATGACATCGACTGTTGACATCAATGACAACACCTCAATGACAATATGTCCAACAATCTCCCTATTTGGCATTGATGACAACCTTTTCTTTTTGAAATTTCTCCCCTTATCAATTTCCTCCCCCTTTGATAGCAATGGCATAAGGGATCTTTCTTAGCTCCCCTTGTGGCAATGCTCCCCCTGAACATGTGCCCCTTCTGATACGTTTTTATGGTTTTTAATGAGGTTTTTGAATTAATCCTATTTTTTTCGAAGATTTTCAAAAGTACTCCTAGGCAAGGGTTTTGTGAAAATGGCTGAAATTTGTTCTTTGGTGTCTACATACACTATTTCAAATATTTTTTGAGTAACCTGATCTCTTAGGAAATGATATCTTATTGGGATATTTTTGGTTTTAGAATGCATGGCTTTATTTTTAGAGATACTTATGGCACTAGTGTTATCACAGTTAATAGTAATGGAATTATTATAACTTATTTGTAGGTCTTCTAAAGTTTTCTTCATCCAAAGAAATTATGTGCAGTAGGATGCAGTAACAATGTATTTTTCCTTTGCTGTAGAGAGTGACATGGATGTTTGTTTCTTGCTTGACCATGCTACCAAAATTTTTCCTAAGTAAAATTCTCCTTCACTGGTGCTTTTCCTATCATCTATGCTACCGACCCAATATGCATCAGTATATGCAGTTAGATTGAAGTCTTTATCTTTTGGATACCATAATCCTAGTTCTAGGGTGCCTTGAAGGTATCTTAATATTCTTTTTACTKCTTTTAAGTGAGTTTCTTTAGGTGCATATTGAAATCTCCCCATGAGTCCTACAACTTGCATGATGTCAGGTGTTGTTGYTGTTGAATAGATAAAATTTCCAACCATTGATCTATACATTGTTTGGTCTACTTTTGGTGAGTCATCTTCTAGACTTAGTTTACATCCAATGACCATTGGAGTACCCATAGGTTTACTATCTTCCATTTTAAATTTCTTCATCATTTCCTTGATATATTTGGTTTGAGAAAAAAATATTCCATTTTCTGTTTGATTTACTTGTAAACCTAAGAAAAATGACAGTTCTCCCAGCATAGACATTTCAAACTCTTCTTGCATTTTGGTTGCAAATTTTCTGCTTAGTGTAGTAAGATTACTCCCAAATATGATGTCATCTACATATACCACCATAACAATCATGTTTTGATCCTTAATTTTGATGTATAGGTTGTTGTCAGTAGTCCCTCTCATATAGGTTTTTGTAGGTACTGATCAAGCCTAGAGAACCATGCTCTAGGGGCTTGTTTAAGACCATATAGGGACTTTTTTAGTTTGCACACATAGTCCTGATTTTTTTATAACAAGAATCCTTATGGTTTCTCAACATAGACTTCTTCTTCTAATGTTCCATTAAGGAATGTTTATTTGACATCCATATTATAGATTTTGAAATTTCTGAGACATGCAAATGCTAGGAACATTCTGATGGCCTCAAGTTTGGCTACTGGAGCAAAAGTCTCTTCAAAATCAATACCTTCTACTTGGGAATATCCTTTTCGAACTAATCTGGCTTTGTTCTTTATAATTTCCCCACTTTCATTTAGTTTGTTCTTGAAGATCCACTTGGTTCCTATCACATTCTTGTCCTTGGGTCTTGGAACTAGTTCCCAAGTCTGATTTTATTTATTTGGTCTAGTTCTTCATTCATTGATTTTATCCAATATTTACTTTTGAAATATTCTTTAATTGACTTAGGTTCTATTAGGGATAACATTGCTTGTTCTCAGTCAAAAGCGAGTTTCCTTTTTGTTTCCACTCCTGCACTTTTATCTCCAATAATTTGGCTTTCAGGATGATTCTTTTGAACTCTTTTTGATGGAGCTCTTGGCAAGGGCATTTCTTCATTGTCTTCTTCATCGATATGTGGTTCAATATCCTATTTTTCATCATTATCATCTTCTTGCTGAGATTATACATCATCATATTCCTACTAATATTTTATATCATCATCTTCTTGTTGAGATTTTTATCAATGCCTTGGGATATGCCTTTTTTTAGATCATCTATATTTACATTGGCACTTTCCACTATATTTAGTAGTATAAGATTATAGCATATGTATGCTTTCTTATTAGATGAATATCCTAAGAATATTCCTTCATTAGATCTTGAATCAAACTTTCGTAGGTTATCTTCATCATTCTTTATGTAACATTTACTTCCAAAAGTTCTAAAGTTTTTACAGATGTTGGGCTTCCAAACCATATTTCATAAGGGGTTTTGTCATGGTTGGGTCTCAACTGAGCTCTATTAAGTATGTGAACTGTTGTATAGATTTCATCTCTCTAGAATTTGTATGGAAGCTTGGCTTCATTTAGCATGGTTCTTGCAGCGTCTTGAACTGTTTTGTTTTTCCTTTCTACCACTCCATTCTGTTGAGGAGTCCTGGGAGTTGAAAACTGTCTTTTGATACCTTGATTTTCACAAAATTGAATGAACTTTTAGAGGTGAATTCTCCTCCATTTTTTGATCTCAAACATTTAATTTTGAGATATGTTCCATTTTCTACAAGGGCTTTGTATATTTTAAATTTCTCAAAGGCTTCTGATGTTTCTTTTAGAAAGAATACCCAGGTCAATATTTTGTAATCATCAACAATCAACATAAAATATTGTTCACCATAAGTACTTTTGGTTATGGTTGGTCCACATAGATCCATGTGAATAAGATCTAATGGTTTTGTTGTGGAATGCTCTTTTGTTTTGAACCTAACTCTTGTTTTCTTTCCTATTTGACAATGTTTACAAATAGAACTTGAAGGCTTAATCACTTTTGGTAGGTCCCTAATTGCTTTTTTTTTCGTTGGCTTTGATCAAGCTGTCAAAGCTTAAATGTCCCAACCTTCTATGCCATAGCCAACTTTCATCTACTTGGATTGAACAACATTTTTCTTCTTCTTATATATTAAGGATGTACACATTGCCAGATGTTCTTGGTTCAACTTCCATTGGTTTTCCAGTGTCCTTTTTTCTAATTTCATATTTCCGAGAATAAAAAGTATGTGACCCTGATCACATATCTGACTTACACTTAGGATATTTGGTTTGAGATTTTCTACCAGAAGTACATCTTCTTCTTTGGTTTTATTATTTCCTAAACTAACAGTTCCTTTTCCCAGTATCTTGGATGACATGTTATCTCCAAAGGTTACTTTTCCTTTTCCTTTCTTATTTAACTTGAGAAATTTACTTTGATCTCCAATCATGTGTTTGGAAAATCCATTGTCTATATACCACTGACATCCTTGATTTCTTGCATATAAGGCTACATTGCACTCTGTTTGCTTTTTCTTCCATTCTTTTTATTATGGGAAATATTTGTCTTTTTATCATATTTTGGCAATCTACATTCACTGGTTTTATGACCATAGTTGTTGCATTTTTGGAATTCACTATTGAAGTCTTCCAAAGGATAAAATGAGTTATAATTTATCTTCTTTGTATTGTACTTGTTGTTCTTATTTATTTGGACATTTCTAGGATTGTATTTCCCATAAGCTTTCCAGTGTACTGCCTTACGTACAAAATTATTGCAAGAGTAACAATATCCAATAAATAGAAATTTAGGGGGATTCCTTTTGATGATTGTATTTTTTTTGTTATATTTTACTCTAGTAGGGAGTATTGATTTTTGTTTATGTGTAACACAATGGTATCATCTTTGCCTTATTATCTTCTTTTCTTAATGAGTTTTTCAGAGCATCTGTGTAATTGATTGGTTTCTTGACAGATCCTTGTGATGTAGAAGTTGAGTCTTGAGTATATCCCAAACCAATCTTGTTGTTTGGTGACCTTTGACTACTGAGAATTTCATCCAAGATCTTTGAACTATTTTCAAATTGTGATCCCTTCTTTTCTTTCTCAATTTCACTTTTTAGCAACTTAATCTCAACTTCTAGTTTCTCACATACTTTTTTTTTATCATTATTTTGTTGTAAAATGAATTCTTCAATTTTATTAGCTTCCATGAGCTAGGACTTCAAATCACTTATGGTTTTTTCTAACTCTTTGATGGTTTTGGAAACTTCCCTCTCTCTTGATTTAGTGGCTTCTTTAATCTCTAGAAGCTCTTCCCTTAGTACCCTGTTTGTTTTTTAGTTTTTCTTAGTTCTTCAATTACACGAAGGATTTCCTCTTCGAAGTTCACTTCTTCTTCATCTTCTAAATGTGTATCATTTTGAGTTTTTATTCCCATAAATAGGAGCTCTAGTTTGTCTTCTTCATTTTCTTCTGATGAACTACTATCTTCTTGGGTAAAGAACATTTTATTTTTCTTATAGAACTTCTTTTTATTATTAGTGTTGATTTTCTTCTGATTTTTTAAGGTTCCTTTGTCATCACTTTCCTCCTGCTTAGGATGGGCACATTTATTGGCAAAGTGTCCAATTTTTCCACAGTTGAAACATATTAGGTGAATCTTTCCTTTGTATTTCCCTGTCCCTTTGTTGAGTTTCTTTATGAAGTTGGTAGTTTCCTCATCAAATATATCTGATAACTCATCATTGGTGTTTGTCTCCTGCCTCATCTTTGTTTTATATTCTTTAAAGGTTGTTTCTCTTTTTGATGATTTATCATTTCCTATTCTCATTTCATATGCTGTAAAAATTCCATGAAGCTGATCAATTGTGAGTATGTCAAGATCAATCCTATCTTCAATTGTAGATATCTTTGCATCATATCTCATAGGTAATGACCTTAGTATATCTTTCACAATAGGTTTATCTGTAATTCCTTCTCCTGCTTCTTTGATTGAATTAACCACTTCATCTATCATGTGAAGGTATTCAACAATGTTCTCTTCTTCTTTCATTTTCATATTTTCAAACTGAGTTATATAGGTCTGTAGTTTGGCTTCCCTAAATTTGTTCCTAACTTTGTTATCCCCTTCATATACAACCTCCAATTTGTCCCAGATTTATTTGGCTGACTTACAATGCATAACCTTCACACATATAGAATTTTTCAACCCTCCTAGAATTGCATTATCTGCTCTTGAGTTTTTATTGCAGATTTTATTTCCCGCAACATCTTTGGGTGGAGTAGTTGGTGCAGTGTAACCATATACAACAGATTGCCAGATATCAAAACCAAGAGCCAATAGGAAGTTTTTAATCCTTATTTTACATAGAGCATAGACACCTCCATTGAACAATGGTGCTTTGTTGTTAGACATGCCCTCTTGTTGATCCATCTTCAAGATCTACCTCCCAGTTGTTTAGACGGTGTTGAAGGCACTCGCTCTGATACCAATTGTTGGAATACTAAGAGGGGGGGTGAATCAATATTAACCTTTTTTCAACAATTAACAATTACTTTTATATTTTATTAATTACCACAATAGATCAACAATAGACTTGTTTGTAAAATCAATTATATAAATATAATTAATAGGAATTACAAGGATTTTATGAAGAATAATGAAGGACACCAATCCTTTTTAGAGCACCAACTCTAGGAGACACAAATCCCCTTCTTCGGGGTGCCAACCCTAGGAAGAATCAACCCCCTTGTATTCAGGGCACCAACCCTAGGAATCACCAACTCCCTTGTATTTAGGGCACCAACCCTAGGAAGCACCAACTCCCTTAACTTACACTTAAAGGATATGAATCCTTTCGTGCTCCTCCCTTCCACCCTGACTTCATAAGAATCATAATTTCTTCTTCTTAGACTCTGTTGTTGTTTTTAATCTTCTGATATGGACTTCAGATACACTTTCTTCTCACCATTCTTTCTCGTTTATATACTCTTCCAACTGGTGTGGGTTATGAAGCATTGTGTCCCTTTGTTTGGACCATCACACCTCTTCATTTTAAATTAACAATAATCTTTATTATTATTCAAACATCATTGTGTAGGCTATTAATTCAGAGTGATTTTAAATAGATCACATGTATGGATTAATTTATTTAAATCGATTCCATGTCTCTGCAAATGTTGCAGAAATTGAATCTTAGTACAGAGGCACTCCCTTCAAACCATTTACATTTGACCAATAGCGCAAAACCATGAGCTTATTAATTAAGTGATGTATCCAGTGCCTCATGGCTTATGTGTTCATAACCCATGACCAGGGGCTAGAACCTAGTCCTCCAGTACTTCGGCCTTTGGGCAATTTCTCTCTCATCTAATCTTTCGAAGTATTTTTCTCTGATGTAGATCGAACGATCAATATTCATTCTTCCGTAGATGGATGATCATGTCTTGTCCATAGGATTTAAACAAATTGACGACCATGACTTGATCTGCCATTGAGTGAACGGTTCTCAATCACTTCCCATAAGGATTGATCCAATGGTTGGCATTAATCCCAGAACCAAATCAACAATCTAGCTTCAATCCTTAATTTATCCTTCCACTACTTAATCCGACGACTGTGACTTAATCAAAGTTTGATATGGACGATTCTCGTTTACTTCAGGACTTTGAATGTTTGGAGGTCCAGGTAATCGTTGTTCCAATTTCCATCTGAGTTGGTCAACATCGGAGTTGACTGTCTCCTGATCTGACGGTTCCCATATTCTTCTTCAAATCAATGGTTGTCGTTACTTCGGGGCTTTGGCCTTCAAGGGTCCGGGTAATTGTTGTTCTAATTTCCACCGAAGTTGGTCAACGCTGAAGTGGTCAACATGGGAGAGATTACGTCATGTTTTGATCCAATGGTCATGATTCATCCTAGAGGATATTAGATCAATGATCATTATTGACTTCATCCTTCGACGCTTCAGGTAGTTGTTGGTTTCACGCAAAGGCCTAACTCCCGGAGTGACGTAACTTGATGACGTCACTGTTGACTTGGCATTGGCCGAGTGGCTACCACATTTCACCTAGATTCATGACTTACGTAAACTAAAATTCCAAATGGATCTAGACACTTGTCACCATATTATTGCGCCACTTGTCCTTGATGATGTGGTCTACTGACGTGGATCTCCTGACGTGGATCTCCTGACGCGGTACATATCCTCCTCCTGGATCTTACAACTGTGATTAGTTCTAGATCAACGGTCTAGATTTATTTTGGCCTTTGACACTTTGGGTTTTATGCTCCCAATTCTCATTTTTCTCGAAGTGAGATTCCATGAGTAAAACTCGAGCAACTTGACTTCATCTAATGGTCGATAATTCTCCCATAGTAGATCAACGACCAGGGATGATTTCAGAACCAAAAGTTGTGCAATCGTTAACTCAACCCTTGCATCCCGCAATGGTTCTCCGTTGTTGATCTTCCCTTACTGAGATCTGATGGTCAAGACTTAATCAAATGTTTGATCCGAAGGTCCTCCTCTACAACTCCCAGATCCGACGGTCCAGGTTTGTCCTGATATATACATCAATGGAAAAGATTCTCCCTCGATTCTTCTGTAGTTTTACTGTGGGGATTTCACTCCTGATCGTGTTTTTGTAATGCACTTTCCCTTCTGATCCTTTTGGTATATTCCTCTGAATGTTTTTTATATTATTGCAATGCGCTTTCCCTTATGATATTTTTGGTAGAGTCCTCTGCATTCTTTTTATATCATTGCAATGCGCTTTCCCTTCTGAGCTTTTGGTTTTGTACTTGGATTCTAATTGATCAACATCAAGTATAAGAAAGCGTGCACCAACCGCGTCGCTGACTGCCTCATTCGACCTCCAATTTATGCACTAAGCATGATGATACACTCTTGTGGACATGAGACCTTCGGGTGGTCCAAAATCTATGAGCGAGATCCTGACTTCACCACTACCTACAGATGTTGGGAAAAAACACAATTGTCACTGATTTTCATCTACAGAACGGATTGTTGTGCCATCTGGGCCATCTCTATGTTCCATCAAGCGAGCGAGCGAAGCTGATTTGGGAATCTCACTACAGTCGGGTGGCAGGACACTTTGGTGTAGAAAAGACAATGGCATTGTTGTAGAAACATTTCTATTGGTCGAAACTCCAACAAGATGTCAACAAGTATATTAGGTCCTGCACGACCTGCACCATTTCAAAACCGTCCATTAAGAAACAAGGAATGTACACCCCTCTGCCTACTCCCAACAGGCCTTGGGAGTCCATCTCGATGGACACATGCCGAGCCTTCCTTCAACCAAGCAGAGAAATGAATGAGTTTTCATGGTGGTTGATCGATTTTCCAAGATGGCAATTCTGGTTGTCTAGAAGAAGAGCATCATAATAGAGGTCATTACCAAGCTCTTCTTTGAATGAGTGTGGGTACATTTTGGGATACCACAAACCATCATCTTCGATTGGGAAAGTTGGTTCCTTAACACATTCTAGTCGAGCCTTTGGTCATGGCTGGACACCAACCTCACCAAATCCACAACCTTCCACCACCAAACTAGCCAAACCAAGGTTGTCAACATAATGATCATGCATATCTTTCTGATGTACAATTCCAAGAATCTTCACACATGGGATAAGAGTCTTCCCTATGTTCAACACAGTTACAAGAGAGCCATACATAGCTCAACCGGCCACAACCCCTTTCAGGTGGGGTTGGGATTTCAACCATTGGGTCCCATGGATGTTGCACTACCCCTTGCCTCCACACATGCAGAATCATCCCATGCGCAAACCGAAGCCGACAAAGTCACCCGATTCATTGAATGAATCCAACACATCTGCCAACAAGTTTAGGATATTTTGTAGAAGTCCAATTCCAAGTACAAGCAACTCCATGATCAACATCAGGTGCCACACCAGTTTCTGGTGGGAGATAAAGTTTGGTTGTACTTGCAGAAAGAACGCCTTACATGACCTCATCAAAAGCTTCGCCCACTTCGATATGGACCTTACACCATCACCAAGGCTTTGGGTGACAATGATTTTGAGCTCAACATTCCCCCCTTCCTTGGATTGCACCTAGTGTTTAACATGGACCTCCTTTGACCATACTTTCCACCCTTATTGGACACCTCAAAGATAGCAGAATAGTTGACACCCACATATCTCAACCCTGACTGCATGGAATGGGCATCCACTGATTAGATTATGGATACATAGGTCAAGGGCACTCTCCAACAGAAGCTTCAACTTTATTGGGTTGTCAAAGCAGGGTAGCTCCTGCACCAAGGCAAGTGGCTCACCTGGGACCAAATTCAGCAAACGTTTCCTCATATGATGGGGGAACTCAACACAATGGAGACCATTGCTTCCTAAGGAGGGAGTATTGATCCAAGTGGATATCGGTGGCCACCCACCTCTTCCATCTGGCTCACATACAACTTTCATCTTGGCAGTTACCGTTTCATCTTTGTAATTGTTTTCTAGCTTTTCGGGTCCTAAACTTCCGGGGCCGTTTTGAGGCCCTAAACAACGTTTTTTGGGCCTACCACAGTTACACTATAAATGGAGTGAGGTGTTATGGTATAATGTGTATTCCTCGAATAGACCTTTCCAACAAGCTATTGTGTTCCTAAAACAGAGATCGTATGCAAAATTTACAACCCCGGGAAGTTGATGTACCAACTTGCCCCATCGAGGCCCACATGACTTTTGGCACTACATCTCCTAGGGTTAGGTTTTTCGATGTCTAGGATTTTCGATTTACTTCTTGATGCTAAAAAAGGCCTCGAGGCCTCATTGTGATGTGCTTAGACGAATGCGCATAGCCACCACATCTCTTCTCAGAGATTAGCTACCACCATTCAAGCAAGATTGTTTTCATTCTGCATTTTACAGTTTCAACAAATTTCTTATTTAATAGAATTTAAGTTCCATTGTATCTCTGTTATTGTTCTCTGTATATTTGTGTTAATGTTATAAATATGTGTTTCATTTCATTCCGCTCATAAATCTGGATCATCCTTTTTCAAATTCTCATTTTGCCATAAAAAATATGACTCAACATAGAATATTTCCAATATCAATATTGAAATCTATATTTTAATCATGTAAAAAAAATGAGTGATGCCATAAAAAAAAAGTGACACTAGAGAATGGTCATAGTCTAAATGTTCTATGAAATCCGACGAGAAAATTTTCGGGGACGTTTTCTCGAAATCCGGCGAGAAATTGTTAGATCGACAAATTTGAGTGATTATTTTTGTATAATTCGAGTGCCCCGGGGTTTTTCAGCGTGTTGAATCCATTTATGCTTTCAGAAATGATTTTTAAAAAAACAAAAAATAATGATTTTTTGCAAATTTATGTCACCGGATTCCTACGAAAAAATCCATTTGGTAGAACAACTAGACAACGCCCTATAGAATAGGTTACATAAACCTCTTGTTGTAGCTTAAAAACCTTGGAAAGAAAACCATGAATACAATCTTGGAATTACCTCATATAGACTAGTGAAACGACATCAAGTTGTTTATCTACTGTAACCTTGAGCAAAAGCTTTTGGAATCGATTTGATCTAGAGACCTTGTGTATTGCAGAACATTGCTCGACTCCCATTTACTCTGAGGAGAAATAAAGCGTGGATATTCTTTTTGATATATATTTTGTAATGGAGCTGGAGACGACTTGTATTGATTTTTATTTTTTAATATTATATGCATACATGACAACATCTTTCCAATACTAAATTGTAGAACGCCTCTGATGCAATTAATTTAACTAGGTTAGAATTAGTTAATTTAATTATACTACTGATGATGTTGTGTTATATCTAAAATGTGTTTTTAATTTTGAATTAATTAAAATATTAGTTATAATATATATATTTTGTTTTTTTAATTATATTGTTTTCTTTATATTTAGATAGAGAATGTGGTATTTTTACGATATAGAGTTTATGTAGTTAAACTTCTTAATGTTATTATAAAGTATTGTTTATTATGTTCATATGGGAATGTAAAGTGACAAATTTGGACTATTAATTTGCCCATCCTATTGCTTATCTTTTTATTCCCATAGTTCAACTTAGAATTATTTTTTATTTATTTTTATGATTTTTCAACTTAGAATTATTTTTTATTTATTTTTATGATTTTTTTTAAACGCATTTCTCTCCATTCTTATTGGCCTTGTAGGGCTAATGTCTTCAATCTCACAAGGGGGTGGAGTGGGTGGCAACGTGTTAAAAGACTCCTTTCATTGATGGACTATGGCTTAAGGGTGATTTAAATTCCAAAATATGAGCGAGAGTTTGGGATATCATCCCATTGATGATTCAATGTAATATTTATATGGATATAGATT
>ML777798.1:1717880-1742441 GCA_009831015.1 Picea engelmannii | reverse complement strand
ACTTGATGGTAACCTAATATTAGGTCAGTCTTGGAAAATATCCTTGCTCCTTTCAACTAATAAAATAGGTCATCTATCCTTGGTAGAGGGTACTTGTTCTCTGTAGTAACCTTGTTCAACTATCTAATGTCATTACATAACCTTAGAGTTTCATCCTTTGTCCTCACAAAAATAACTAAGGCACCCCAAGGTGAAATACTTGGCTATATGTACCCCTTCTTCAACAACTCTTCTAGATGCATCTACAACTCTTTTAGTTAAAGTGTGCTCATTCTATAGGGAGTCTTGGAAACTAGGGAAGCTCCATGCACAAAATTTATAGAGAAATCAATGTCTCTCTTTGGTAGCAATCCTAGCAGCTCCCCAAACACGTCTTCATACTCTTTTATAATTGAATATTATTCCATATTTGGCACTTTATCCTTGGTTGGCACTTCCACATGTGATGCATGTATCTGACATCCTTTGTTTAAATTATGGTTATACTGAGAGGGGGGGGGGTGAATCAATATAAGATACTTTTTACTTTAAATGAGCATTCATCAAACATTCATGAACTTCAAAACAATAAATGCATGTAAACTCAAATCACAATACACATAGTTTAATTTGGAAACCCTTGTGGGAGAAAACCACACAAAAATTATCTTTATAAATGTTTGTAGGTACCAACCTACTATTACAAATATTGTAGGAACCAATCTACGAGAGACACCAATATCTTCAGATGAGAACCAACTCGACAAGATATTGTGTAGGCACCATCCTACTGGAGACACCAATCTCCTAAGATGAAAACCAACTGAGTAAGACCTATATAGGCACCAATCTAAGATCTTCATACACATAGTATTTTGACTTCACCTACATGATTCATACCTCATGCATTTCACAACATCATCATACCCTTAACTTGCAGTCTCTCTCACCTTTCCTTGCTTCATACCCCTTACATAGCTTCAAACCCTAGTCAGATTTATCCTTCATGCCCTAGTGAATCTCATAGCATCATTCCTAGAATATAATTCCACAGTAAAACATCACAACCTCAAAACAACACACTTTGCAACATCATAGACCTTATTCTTTCATAGCACACCCTAAAAACTCCAAGAAAAATTCTCTTGCACACCTTTAAACCCCAAGAATACTCCCCAACTCCTCTTGTGCACATCATATCTATTTTGGGCACTTGTGATTTCTCTTCTTGCGTGTATTTTATTCAAATGTGTACATATATCCTTTATTTATAGTGTTTATGCGTTCACTTATGGGGTAGACTTGTAAAAATATCTAGGACAACCTGTACATTATGGTTGGGTTGATCTGACAAAATATTTAATATCTCCTCATTCCTATGGAGTTAGAGGGAGTTCCATATACCATTGGAAAGGTATTAGAATAATGTTTTGAACCATATATCTTATGCTCCCAATTGAGCTAGGTATTCATAGTAAAAATGCCTTCAAATATAGGGTATCCAAACTGAGCATCAATAATACAAAAACAATATTTCCAACAATATCCATCTTGCAATATTTATCTTGGACGTCTCTAGTCTCCCCTTGTATTTGAAATAAATTACAACAATATTTCCAACAATCTCTCTCTTTTTCATTAATGATAACCCTTAGTTAATTATGTAACACTCCCTCTGTCTTCAATTCTCCTTGTGTATGCAATTCTACCTCTGTTTGCAAATTCTCCCTCATTGACATCAATGGAAAAGGGATGCTCACCCTGAGCTTGTGCTTCCATTTACTGACGAGATGAGAGGGATATCATTCCCAGATTCTATCTGAGATATTAAAATGTGTCTCTTGTAAGGGTTTTGGTAAAAATATCCGCAACCTGTTCTTTGGTGGAAATGTATTTCATCTTAACACTTTTTTCGACTAATTTTTCTCTTAGGAAGTGGTACTTTATGGGAATATGATTTGTCTTTGAGTGCATAAAATGATTCTTTTAAATGTTGTTTACACTTGTGCTATCATAGATGATTGAGATTGGTTGATCATATTCTACCTTGATATCCTTCAGTGTCTTCTTCGTGCATATAAATTTCAACATTTCACTGCTGCAATATATTCAGCTTCTACCGTGGATAGAGAGATTGAAGTTTTCTTCTTTCTCAACCATGATACTAGATAGTTTTCCAGAAAAAATTCCCCTCCATTGATAATTTTCTTATCATCAATACTTCCTTCCTAATCTGCATCTGTATATGTTGTTAGAGTGAAGTCCTTACTTCTCGAATACCACAAGCCAAAGTTCAATGTTCCCTTCATATATCTAGATATTCTTTTTACTGCTTGCACATGTGTCTCCTTTGGTGAATATTAAAATATTGCAATCAATCCTACTACTTGCATGATGTCTGGCCTTGATGTTGTGACATATAGTAGGTTTCCAATCGTTGACTTGTGTAATGTTTGATTTCTTCTGGAGATTCATCATGTTTTCTCAACTTACATCATGTGATCATGGGTGTACTGATAGGTGCACAATATTCCATTCCAAATTTCTTCAACATTTCCTTGATATATTTGGTCTGATAAATGAATATGCCTTTGCTGGATTGAGAAATATGCAACACTAGAAAGAATGACAATTCTCCAAGAATGATCATCTCAAATTATTTTTTCATTTATTTTGCAAACTTTTAGCTCATTCTATCATCGTTACTTCCAAATATGATATCATCGACATAAACCACAATTATTAACAAATTTTCATTATTTGTTTTGATGTAAATATTGTTGTTTGTAGCTCCTCTTTTGAAACCTTAATGTTGTAGGTATTTGTCAAGTCTTTAGTTCATAGAGTGCGTTCTTTAGTTTGCATACATGACCTTTGTTTTCTGACAATTGAAAGCCTTCTAGTTGTTCAATATATACTTCTTCTTCTAAAATTCCATTTATAAAGGCCAACTTGACATCCATTTGATAGAATTTGAAGTTGTTTAAACACACAAATGCCAAAAACATTCTAATTGCTTCTAATTTTGCAACTGGAGTAACAGTTTCTTCAAAGTCAATACCCTCAACTTCAACATGCCCTTTATAGACCAATTTTGCTTTATTTCTTACTACTTATTCATGTTCATACATTTTTTTTATAAAACCCATTTGGTGCCAATCACATTCTTGTCTTTTGGTATGGGCACAAGTTCCCATGTCTCATTCTTCTCAATTTGATTTAGTTCTTCTTTCATAGCATTAACCTAATTCTTATCTTCACTAGCTTGTGAAAAGTTATTGGGCTCTATTTTTTATAGAAACGAAAAGTCCAATCTTCTTCTAGTGTAAACTCATGTATCTATATCATCGAGGATATAATTTTCTAGATGATTCTTTTGAACAAATCTAGATGGCGTCTTTGGATCTTGCATGCATTTTGTTTCTTCTTGTTCTTTCTTTTCTTCTTCTTCTTCTTCTTCCTTTTCTCGTTCTTTGCATATTTTCTCCTCTGGATATTCATTTGTTTGTGACTTTTCCTTTTTAGGTATTTCTTCATCAAATCTAACATCAATACTATCTACAACCTTGTGCAATATTTTATTATAGCATTTGTAGGCCTTGCTTTTAGATGCATAGCCAAGAAAGATATCTTCTTTTGTTCTAGAATCAAACTTTCCTAAATTATTTTCATTTCTCTTTATGTAACACTTTCTCCCAAATACCTTGAACTATTTGACTGTAGCTGGTCTACCTTTCAATAATTCATAAAGTGTCTTTATATTCTTCACTCTAATTTGTTCTCTATTCAAAATGTAGACTACTGTGTTGTCTACTTCTCTCCAAAAGGTTTCTGATAGTTTGGTTTCATTCAACATTGTTCTAGCCATTTCTTGTACAGTTCTATTCTTCCTTTCTACAACTCCATTTCACTATGGAGTCCTTGTTGCTGAAAAAAGTCTCTTGATTTCATGATTCTCACATAATTCCTCAAATTCATAAGAGCTAAACTCACCTCCTCTGTTTGATCTTAAGCAGTTGATTTTTAAATCAATCTCATTTTCAACTAGGTATTTGAAATCTTTAAACTTCTCAATTGCTTCATATTTTTCTTTACGAAATGTAACCCATGTCATTCTTGTGTAATCATTAATAAGCAACATAAAATAACTCTCACATTTTAAATTTTGTGTTCTTGTTGGCCCACAGAGGTTTGTGTGTACAAGTTCCAATGGATTTGATGTTGAGTACTCCTATGTTTTGAAACTAACTCTTGTTTTCTTCCTCTGTTGACATGGCTTGCAAATAGTTTTGGTAGGTTTTGAGATCCTTGAACTATCTATTATTTCTTGTGTTTCACTGAGTTTTACTAGATTGTCAAAGTTTTTATGACCCATCCTTCTATGCCATAACCAACTCTCATTTACTTGTCCCATAAAACATTTTTCTCCGTTGACTTCATCGAGAATGTATAAATTGCTCGGGTTTCTATTTGCATTTGACACTAATCTTCCTGAACCTACTTTCCTTATCTCACATCCTTTAGAATGAAATGTGAGGTTGTAACCTTGATCACACATTTGAATGACACTTAGACGATTGTGTTTTAACCCTTCAACATACAATACATTTTCCTTTTTATTATTTCCATTATCAAGACTAACGATACCTTTTCCAACTATCCTTGCAGAAGCATTATCTCGAAAGGCAACACTGCCTTATTTTTATTCATGTAACACCCTAGGTTTTGAACCTCGTATTAAATAATGTATTTTGTTAATTGTCGAGGGGTGAGAGGGCCCAAACAATTAAAAGAAGCCAGTGTGCCTAAGAAATGTAATGTTTTGTTCATTATTAATATTAAACACATCATTGGCTGCTAGATGGAAAAGGACTAGAGTTATAGGGGGCTATGATTCCACAAGAGAGGGGGCTTGAGGGGCTAAATGTTTACTTCCTATTTTAACTACCCTTTTTTCTAAGGGAGTGGATCAATTATGTGAGCTTCTTGGGGGTAGGCCAGGAGGTTCTTGATTCCCCCCGAATTACTTAAACTTGCCCCTGGTCTGTTGGGTGTTCTCCCATTCGATCATTCACTCATTCACTTCATTCGATTCACTCACTTTCTCACACATTATTTCATTCCATTATCACCTATCACTCATTCATCCTTCCTCATCTGTGTCTTGTCTTGGGGGATAGGGAGGCAAACTGCTGAAGAGTAGCCATGGTATTGTTGGTTGTAGAGGTCACTGGAAGCCATGACTTGAGGCATGCATGTTTGAGATGTGTTGGCATGTGTCCAACTTTGTTCACAACTGCGAGTCCTGAGAGTTCCAGCATGGAGATTATGTACCAGTTGTGCTGGAGCCCTGGAAGGAGAAGGACCGCCTGAGGGAGTATGTGGAAGAGAAGGGTGGAGGTCCATTCTCTTGGGTGGTGCAGGCTAGGTAGAATAGAGTTGGGTACTTGGATTGTTGTGAGTGATGGGAAAGTCTGTGAGAGCTTGAGTGCTGACTAGTTTGGGAAGCCAAGTAACACTCTGGAACCGTCCTTGTGGATTCATAGCCCTAGCTGGGGGGTGACACTGTTATTGAGATTTGGAACAGTAGTGTCTATGGTTGGGTGGAACATCCTTGGTATGCAAACAGTTGGTGTCTTATTTATAAAGATAAGTGCTCTCTGTTATGGTATTATTCACCTGTATATAAATGTATTCTGATGTGTATTTATTTATTGTTTAATTAAATCTTTAGAATATGCATTCTTGTTGGTTATTATTGTGCATATCGTTAGATCTTTTCTTTTATGCATCCTAATAAATTTAAAAAGGTATCGGTAAGAGAGAGAAGTCCAAGGATGGGCTTGAAGGTAGCATACCACGACCTGTGGGTGGCGGGGTATGTTACAATTCCTTTACGGTGATAAATTTGTTCTGATCCCCTATCATGTGTTTTGAACATCCACTATAAATATACCATTGGCTTCCTTTGTCTTGAACATACATTGCAAGTCCACGTTCTTCCTTCTTTGGTTCTTCTTTCTTCATTTTCCACACCCTTGTGTATTCTTCTCTATGTTTGGTAAGAACATATTATTTCCTATTTTGTTTGGGAGATTTTATTATGTTGATTCTACTATCACATGCTATGTGCCCATAGTTATTTCACTTATAACATTAAGTATTGTAATCAAGTAGGGAAGCAAATGAATTTTAGATTCTATCAACAATCCCATGAGAACTTTTGGTTTTGTTTCTCACATAATATTTTTTTGAGGTCTTATAAGAAGATCTACTTCTATCTCTCATATGATAACTTCTTTGATAAGCTCTACAATCTAGTGCTTTATGACCAAAATTATTGCAAGGAAGTACCAGGTTGTGAAAGGCCTTCTTAGTGGAACAACTCTTCTGAGCTCATTCTTGGTGTTCTTGTGAGAAGAATCAAGTTTATGCTGGTCATCATTTCCTTTCCTACCGTTGCTTTCATTTTTGATGGAGCCTTTGATAATATTAGCATAGATTTTGGGTTTTTCTTCATTTTACTTTTTTTATGGCTTTGTGACCTTAGTACTTGAATCACCCTCAGGGGTCTTTTGTTTTTCCTCGTAGCCAAGACCCATCTTGATAAATGGTGACCTTTGTTGACTAAGAATATTATCTAAGATTTTAGTATTTTTTTCCAAAATTAAATATTCTACTCAACTAATCAATTGTTTTCTCTACTTTATTTCTTAAGGAAACAATTTCATCTTCTAGCTTCTCACGATTTTCTTCCTTTTCTTTCAGTTGGATTCTCGTCACTTCTTCTATCCTTTTTTCCTATTCTAGTTAAGTCTTCAGGATGATATTTGTTTTCTCTGTTTCATCGAAATCATGATCCTTCTTTTCATATTTTTACAATTTCTCTTTCTGCTTTTTATTCTTTCCCATGAGTATGTCTATTTCTTCTAAGGCACTAACGAGTTCTGCTTCAATATTCACTTCCCCATCAATGTCTTCTTCTTTTGAATCTGATTTTTCTTTCTGATTTTCTTCATTTTCTATATTAGTTGACTTTGTATCCATGACCATGAAGAGGAATTCTTCTTTGTCAATATCAGAAACATATCTATCACTTTCTTCTTTTTCAAACAATTGATCCCTGTTTGTGGAGAAACCTTCTTGACTAGCCACATGTTCTCTTGAGATCTTCCTTCCATCAGTTAGAATGTTTCCAAAGGGACCCAGTCTGATACCAGTTGTTGAAATTATTCTTATACTGAGAGGGGGGGGTGAATCGGTATAAAATACTTTTTACTTTAAATTTATTCTTCAATCATTCATTAACTTTAAAACAATCAATGCATGTAAAGTCAAATAACAGTGCACATAGTTTAATTTGGAAACCCTTGTGGGAGAAAACCACAAAAAACATATCTTTATAAATGCATGTAGGCACCAACCCACTGTTACAAATATTGTATGCACCAACCTACTAGATACACCAATCTCTTCAACTGAACATCAACTCAACAAGATATTGTGTAGGCACCAACCTACTGGAGACACCAATCTCCTCAACTAAGCACCAACTAAGTAAGACCTGTATAGGCATCAATATAAGATATTCATACATATAGTTTGCATGCTTCATACCTCATGCATTTCACAACATCATCATACCCTTAACTTTCAATCTCTAGTGCCTCTCCTTCCTTCATACCTCAGACATAGCTTCAGACCATAGTTAGATTTAGCCTTCACTCCCTAGCGAACATCATATCATAATTCCTAGAATACAATTTCAGACTACAACATAACAACATCAAAACAATGCACTTTGCATCATAATATACCTTAGTCCTACATATCACACCCTTAAAAATCCAAGAAAACTCCTCCTACACACCTTTAGACCCCAAGAATACTCCCCATCTCCTCTTGCACACCTCATTTATCTTCTGCCCACTTTTTCTTTTTCTTATTTCTTAGATGCTCTTCAAATGCACACATGTATCTTATATTTATAGTGTTTTTGCGTTCACTTATGGGGCCAACTTGTAAAATTGGATGGGCCAACCTATACTTTTTGGCTGGGTTGATTTGACAACATATTTCATATCTCCTTATTCATATGGAGTTAGAGGGAGTTCCATATACCATTGCAAAGGTATCGTAATAAAATTTTCAACCATATTTCATGTGCTCCCATTTGAGATATTCCTTTATAGTACAAAGGCATTAAAAGAGAGGGTATCCAAATTGAGCATCAAAAATCCAAAAAAAATATTTCCAACAATCTCCATCTTGCAATATTTAGCTTGGGCATTTGTAGTATCCCCTTGTCTTTGACATCAATGACAACAATATTTCCAACATCCTTTTCTAAAACTTATTTTCAGCTGCAATGCTTAAACATCTCTAACATATGTAGGCCTTGGAATACCTTGAACTATCCTTGAATTCCCTTCCTCATCAAGACATGTGAAATCCTTGTTGTACTAATATAGGACACCATGATGCTTGTCCAACCAATCCATACCAATCAAACAATCATATGTACAACACGATGTGATATTCAAATTTGCCTTAGTGTTGATGTCATTCATGTTCATTGGACAATCCTTGACCAACTCATTGATTCTTCTCTTGGTTCCAGTGGCTAGTTGAACCAATCAAGACTTCTCGTGCTTACATTTCTTCAATTTAATTATTTAAACTATATTATGATATATATCGCTATGGATATCTCTAGAATCAATAAAAATAACTATAGGATGATTATCAATCTTATCTTCCACATCAATCATGTGGGATTGATAGTCTTCTTGTCTATTGTCCAAGGTTGCATAAATCCTTGGCACACTCTTTCCCATATCTTCCACCGTATCAACTTCCTGAATGATATGTAGAGTCCTCATCCTAGGCTCACTTTGTACTTTCTTCCCTTGTTTATATGACTATGAGCCATTCCTGAAGAAAGGTGGCTTGAATCCTTTCCTCCTTTGATCCATATTGCCTTTGTTTTTGTCATCCCAAGCTTTTTGAAAGTATTTCCTTCCATTATTCTACTCATACAAATACTTAGCTTTCCTCACAACTTCCTCCAAAGTCTTGGGCTCATCTAACTAAATTTTATCCTTGTAGAATGATGGTATCCTACTCAAGAACCTTTGAATTTTAACCTTCTCATAATTGATTGTTGATCCTTAATGTGTTAAGTTTGTTGTAAATTCTCTCTTATAAATTCATTTTCCATACTTAGAAATTTTCATGATTGTCGTGGGTTCACAACACATATTTTCCTTAGTCCAAATTTCTATGGCCTCCAAAATACACCCTTGTATTCAACCACCTTTATTTTTCACCCATACTTAGAAACTTTTCCAAACACTTCAACACAGGTCTAAGGAATTTTCCTGATTCACTTGTATATAATTGCAATACCTTCATTTGATCGATTCGTCATACTTAGGAAATTATTTAAAATTTCACTACGCTCCACGAGACATTATATTGCTCCTCTTCCATACTCACCAACCTACCATACTTCATCACCTCCATGATGTATCAACACTTAGTCAAATTTTAAACTTCACCATGGGACGTAGTAATTTCTTTGATATTCCATACATACCCTCTATCCTCTCCATCCGACCGATTCCTTATACTTAGTCATTTTTTTGAAATCCCACCGTGGGTCCACGGGTTCGTGCTCTTTTCATTTTTCCTCCACATAATCCTGACTCTGCTCCCCTGCGATAACCCATATTCTATCTTATCACTCTCCTTGATGCAAAGTTAATGCAAATATTATGGAAACAACAATTGGGTTGAGTGTTAAAAGGTCATTAGTAATGGTGATCTTCTTGATACAATCCCTCATAAATTCAAAATTTAATTTGTATTAACGATCCTTGAATCAAGAGTCCAAAATAATATTATGATAAAAAGGTTTAATTTGGTAATAACGTTGGAAAGAGAATTGTACATTAATCTGCCAACTTCATTAAGCATGAAAACCAGAAGAAAGGAGCAATTCCGCAGAGATACCATAAACTCATTTGGATGAAAGATCAAAGTTTTCAGTGTTCAAGAGCATGCAAGTATTATTCCTCATTGTCGCCTCTTGAGAGGATTTCAAATTATATTTGGATGTCAGGAATTTCTCTGGCAGGATGTGTTCCAGAGGTCTATGATTTCAAAGAGTTAATTTTTTGGTGCATCGACAAACTCAATAAGAATTAGGGAATAATTCAATTGCAAGGAGAGTCCCCTATTTCTTTGGCACCTTCGGTCTTCAAGATAATGCTCAAACTCCTATATCCGACAACGACCTTAGGGGATGGAAGATAAGGATTTTCTAAAGAAAATAAATGGTGGATTTGACCTTCTACGAGAGTATCTTCAAGACCCAATAGTGATCCTAGAATACCTTTCAAGTATCCAAGTTATTTTTTTGAAAAATCCCTACCACGAAATGGCATGGATATTTTCCAGAGTAGTGAAACAAGAGTCTATGACTACCATTCCTCGACTAGCTTTATATATCTTGCATTTTACAATTCATGAGAAAGTATTTTTTATTACATCAAGAAAATAATATATCTTATTGTCGAGGCATGGGAATTGACAATTTTTTTTTTTCTTTGGGATTAAGAATAACAAATTTCAGACAATACCTTCAAGCATATCTTGAAAATGACGAAGAATTATATAAGGCAATTGTTTCCACCTTTGTTGCAAAAATATCAAGTGATATTGAGATACGGAGAAAGGAGGAAGACCTGCCTTCACTAATTTCAATAAAGCAACTTAAGGCATGTTGGATAAAAAGAGTAAAGTGTCTAAGGGAAATGTTAGCTGATTGTGACACCATAAGTGTTAAAAAAGGGGACTTATATTTAAAATTGATTGAATTAGATTTGGTTGGATCAACTGGTGATTTGGAGAACCGACATTTAATATTATATTATGTTGGAATACTGAGAGGGGGGGTGAATCGTTACTCTTTTTTTCAACAATTAGCATTTACTTTTATATTTTGTTAATTACCACAATAGATCAACAATAGACTTGTTTGTAAAATCAATTATATAAATATAATTAATAGGAATTACAAGGATTTTATGAAGAATAGTGAAGGACACCAATCCTTTTTAGACAACCAACTCTAGGAGACACAAATCCCCTTCTTCAGGGCACCAACCCTAGGAAGCATCAACTCCCTTATATTTAGGGCACCAACCCTAGGAAGCACCAACTCCCTTGTATTTAGGGCACCAATCCTAGGAAGCACCAACTCCCTTAACTTACACTTAAAGGATATGAATCCTTCTGTGCTCCTCCCTTCCACCCTCACTTCATAAGAATCATCAATTCTTCTTCTTGGAATCTACTGTTGTTTTTAATCTTCTGATCTGGACTTTAGAGACACTTTCTGCTCACCATTATTTCTCGTTTATATACTCTTCCAATTGGTGTGAGCTATGAAGCATTGTGTCCCTTTGTTTGGACCATTGCACCTCTTCATTTTAAATTAACAATAATCTTTATTATTATTCAAACATCATTGTGTAGGTTGTTTATTCAGAGTGATTTTAAATTGATCGCGAGTATGGATCGATTTCTTTAACTCAATTCCATGTCTTTGCAAATGTTGCAGAAATCGAATCCTGCAAAGGCGCTTCCTTCAAACCATTTACATTTAACCAATAGCGCAAAACCATGATATTATTAATTAAGTGATGTATCCAGCACCTCATGGATTATGTGTTCATAACCCATGACCGGGGGCTGGAACATATTCCTTCGGTACTTCATCCTTCAAGTAATTTCTCTCTCATCCAATATTCCAGAGTAGTTTTTTTCCGAAGTAGATCAGACGAACGATATTCGTTCTTCCGTAGATGGATGATCCTATCTTGTCCATAGGATTCAAACAAATCCTATCAATCGACGACCATGACTTGATCTGCCATTGAGTGGATGGTTCTCATTCACTTCTCACAAGGATTGATCCAATGGTTAAAATTAATCCCAGAAAAAAATCAAAGGTCTAGCTTCAATCCTTACTTTATCCTTCCATTGCTTAATCTGACGGCTGTGACTTAATCAAAGTTTGTTATGGATGGTTCTCATTTACTTCGGGACTTCGAAGGTTCATAGGTCCAGGTAATCGTTGTTCCAATTTCCACCTGAGTTGGTCAACGTCAGATTTGATTGTCTCATGATATGATGGTTCCAATATTCTGCTTCAAATCAACGATTGTCGTTACTTCGGGGCTTTGACCTTCAGGGGTCTGGGTAATTGCTATTCCAATTTCCACCGAAGTTGGTCAGTGCCGAAGTGGTCAACATGGGAGAGCTTACATCATGTTTTGATCCAACAATCATGATTCATCCTGAAGGATCTTAGATCAACGATCATTATTGACTTTGGCCTTCGATGCTTTGGGTAGTTGTTGGTTTCCCCCGAAGGACTAAATCCCAGATTTTCGTAACTCGCAAACATCACTGTTGACTTGTCACTGGCTGAGTGGCTAACATGTGTCATCTAGATTTGTGATTTACCTAACCTAAAATGACAAATGGACCTAGACACTTGTCACCATCCGATTGCGCCATATGTCCTTGATGATGTGGTCTATTGACGTGGATCTCCTGACGTGGTACATGTCCTCCTCTTAGATATGATGCATATGATCAGCTCTAAATCAATGGTATAGATTTATTTCGGCCTTCGACACTTTGGGTTATACACTCCCAATTCTCAATTCTCCCGAAGTGAGATTCCCCGAGTAAAAATCGAGCAACTTGACTTCATCTAACGATCGAGAATGATCCTGTAGTAGATCAATGATCATGAATGATTTCAGAACTGAAAGTTGTGCAATTGCTAACTCAACCCTTGCATCCTGCAATGGTTCTCCATCGTTGATCTGCCCTTACTGAGATCCGATGGTCAGGTCTTAATTGGATGTTTGATCCGAAGGCCCTCCTCTATAACTCCCAAATATGATGGTCCAGGTTTATCCCTAAATATACATCAACGAACATGATTCTCCCTTGATTCTTCTGTATTTTTACTGTGGGTATTTCACTCTTGATCATGTTTCTGTAATGCACTTTCCCTTCTAAGCTTTTTGGTAGATTCCTTTGCATGTTGTTTATATCATTACAATGTGCTTTCCCTTCTGAGATTTTTGGTAGATTCATCCGCATGTTGTTTATATCATTACAATGCACTTTCCCTTCTGAGCTTTTGGTTTTGTACTTGGATTCTAACTGATCAATATCATTGACTTATTGGGAATTCGATCCTGATGGTGTTTCTACATATGCGTTGATCTTGTGAAATTTAATATGTTGTCTCTCATGATCTTTAGATATATTTCACTGCATTTTGTTCATAACAACTCATCATCACATCATAATGACATCGACTGTTGACATCAATGACAACACCTCAATGACAATATGTCCAACAATCTCCCTATTTGGCATTGATGACAACCTTTTCTTTTTGAAATTTCTCCCCTTATCAATTTCCTCCCCCTTTGATAGCAATGGCATAAGGGATCTTTCTTAGCTCCCCTTGTGGCAATGCTCCCCCTGAACATGTGCCCCTTCTGATACGTTTTTATGGTTTTTAATGAGGTTTTTGAATTAATCCTATTTTTTTCGAAGATTTTCAAAAGTACTCCTAGGCAAGGGTTTTGTGAAAATGGCTGAAATTTGTTCTTTGGTGTCTACATACACTATTTCAAATATTTTTTGAGTAACCTGATCTCTTAGGAAATGATATCTTATTGGGATATTTTTGGTTTTAGAATGCATGGCTTTATTTTTAGAGATACTTATGGCACTAGTGTTATCACAGTTAATAGTAATGGAATTATTATAACTTATTTGTAGGTCTTCTAAAGTTTTCTTCATCCAAAGAAATTATGTGCAGTAGGATGCAGTAACAATGTATTTTTCCTTTGCTGTAGAGAGTGACATGGATGTTTGTTTCTTGCTTGACCATGCTACCAAAATTTTTCCTAAGTAAAATTCTCCTTCACTGGTGCTTTTCCTATCATCTATGCTACCGACCCAATATGCATCAGTATATGCAGTTAGATTGAAGTCTTTATCTTTTGGATACCATAATCCTAGTTCTAGGGTGCCTTGAAGGTATCTTAATATTCTTTTTACTTCTTTTAAGTGAGTTTCTTTAGGTGCATATTGAAATCTCCCCATGAGTCCTACAACTTGCATGATGTCAGGTGTTGTTGCTGTTGAATAGATAAAATTTCCAACCATTGATCTATACATTGTTTGGTCTACTTTTGGTGAGTCATCTTCTAGACTTAGTTTACATCCAATGACCATTGGAGTACCCATAGGTTTACTATCTTCCATTTTAAATTTCTTCATCATTTCCTTGATATATTTGGTTTGAGAAAAAAATATTCCATTTTCTGTTTGATTTACTTGTAAACCTAAGAAAAATGACAGTTCTCCCAGCATAGACATTTCAAACTCTTCTTGCATTTTGGTTGCAAATTTTCTGCTTAGTGTAGTAAGATTACTCCCAAATATGATGTCATCTACATATACCACCATAACAATCATGTTTTGATCCTTAATTTTGATGTATAGGTTGTTGTCAGTAGTCCCTCTCATATAGGTTTTTGTAGGTACTGATCAAGCCTAGAGAACCATGCTCTAGGGGCTTGTTTAAGACCATATAGGGACTTTTTTAGTTTGCACACATAGTCCTGATTTTTTTATAACAAGAATCCTTATGGTTTCTCAACATAGACTTCTTCTTCTAGTGTTCCATTAAGGAATGTTTATTTGACATCCATATTATAGATTTTGAAATTTCTGAGACATGCAAATGCTAGGAACATTCTGATGGCCTCAAGTTTGGCTACTGGAGCAAAAGTCTCTTCAAAATCAATACCTTCTACTTGGGAATATCCTTTTCGAACTAATCTGGCTTTGTTCTTTATAATTTCCCCACTTTCATTTAGTTTGTTCTTGAAGATCCACTTGGTTCCTATCACATTCTTGTCCTTGGGTCTTGGAACTAGTTCCCAAGTCTGATTTTATTTATTTGGTCTAGTTCTTCATTCATTGATTTTATCCAATATTTACTTTTGAAATATTCTTTAATTGACTTAGGTTCTATTAGGGATAACATTGCTTGTTCTCAGTCAAAAGCGAGTTTCCTTTTTGTTTCCACTCCTGCACTTTTATCTCCAATAATTTGGCTTTCAGGATGATTCTTTTGAACTCTTTTTGATGGAGCTCTTGGCAAGGGCATTTCTTCATTGTCTTCTTCATCGATATGTGGTTCAATATCCTATTTTTCATCATTATCATCTTCTTGCTGAGATTATACATCATCATATTCCTACTAATATTTTATATCATCATCTTCTTGTTGAGATTTTTATCAATGCCTTGGGATATGCCTTTTTTTAGATCATCTATATTTACATTGGCACTTTCCACTATATTTAGTAGTATAAGATTATAGCATATGTATGCTTTCTTATTAGATGAATATCCTAAGAATATTCCTTCATTAGATCTTGAATCAAACTTTCGTAGGTTATCTTCATCATTCTTTATGTAACATTTACTTCCAAAAGTTCTAAAGTTTTTACAGATGTTGGGCTTCCAAACCATATTTCATAAGGGGTTTTGTCATGGTTGGGTCTCAACTGAGCTCTATTAAGTATGTGAACTGTTGTATAGATTTCATCTCTCTAGAATTTGTATGGAAGCTTGGCTTCATTTAGCATGGTTCTTGCAGCGTCTTGAACTGTTTTGTTTTTCCTTTCTACCACTCCATTCTGTTGAGGAGTCCTGGGAGTTGAAAACTGTCTTTTGATACCTTGATTTTCACAAAATTGAATGAACTTTTAGAGGTGAATTCTCCTCCATTTTTTGATCTCAAACATTTAATTTTGAGATATGTTCCATTTTCTACAAGGGCTTTGTATATTTTAAATTTCTCAAAGGCTTCTGATGTTTCTTTTAGAAAGAATACCCAGGTCAATATTTTGTAATCATCAACAATCAACATAAAATATTGTTCACCATAAGTACTTTTGGTTATGGTTGGTCCACATAGATCCATGTGAATAAGATCTAATGGTTTTGTTGTGGAATGCTCTTTTGTTTTGAACCTAACTCTTGTTTTCTTTCCTATTTGACAATGTTTACAAATAGAACTTGAAGGCTTAATCACTTTTGGTAGGTCCCTAATTGCTTTTTTTTTCGTTGGCTTTGATCAAGCTGTCAAAGCTTAAATGTCCCAACCTTCTATGCCATAGCCAACTTTCATCTACTTGGATTGAACAACATTTTTCTTCTTCTTATATATTAAGGATGTACACATTGCCAGATGTTCTTGGTTCAACTTCCATTGGTTTTCCAGTGTCCTTTTTTCTAATTTCATATTTCCGAGAATAAAAAGTATGTGACCCTGATCACATATCTGACTTACACTTAGGATATTTGGTTTGAGATTTTCTACCAGAAGTACATCTTCTTCTTTGGTTTTATTATTTCCTAAACTAACAGTTCCTTTTCCCAGTATCTTGGATGACATGTTATCTCCAAAGGTTACTTTTCCTTTTCCTTTCTTATTTAACTTGAGAAATTTACTTTGATCTCCAATCATGTGTTTGGAAAATCCATTGTCTATATACCACTGACATCCTTGATTTCTTGCATATAAGGCTACATTGCACTCTGTTTGCTTTTTCTTCCATTCTTTTTATTATGGGAAATATTTGTCTTTTTATCATATTTTGGCAATCTACATTCACTGGTTTTATGACCATAGTTGTTGCATTTTTGGAATTCACTATTGAAGTCTTCCAAAGGATAAAATGAGTTATAATTTATCTTCTTTGTATTGTACTTGTTGTTCTTATTTATTTGGACATTTCTAGGATTGTATTTCCCATAAGCTTTCCAGTGTACTGCCTTACGTACAAAATTATTGCAAGAGTAACAATATCCAATAAATAGAAATTTAGGGGGATTCCTTTTGATGATTGTATTTTTTTTGTTATATTTTACTCTAGTAGGGAGTATTGATTTTTGTTTATGTGTAACACAATGGTATCATCTTTGCCTTATTATCTTCTTTTCTTAATGAGTTTTTCAGAGCATCTGTGTAATTGATTGGTTTCTTGACAGATCCTTGTGATGTAGAAGTTGAGTCTTGAGTATATCCCAAACCAATCTTGTTGTTTGGTGACCTTTGACTACTGAGAATTTCATCCAAGATCTTTGAACTATTTTCAAATTGTGATCCCTTCTTTTCTTTCTCAATTTCACTTTTTAGCAACTTAATCTCAACTTCTAGTTTCTCACATACTTTTTTTTTATCATTATTTTGTTGTAAAATGAATTCTTCAATTTTATTAGCTTCCATGAGCTAGGACTTCAAATCACTTATGGTTTTTTCTAACTCTTTGATGGTTTTGGAAACTTCCCTCTCTCTTGATTTAGTGGCTTCTTTAATCTCTAGAAGCTCTTCCCTTAGTACCCTGTTTGTTTTTTAGTTTTTCTTAGTTCTTCAATTACACGAAGGATTTCCTCTTCGAAGTTCACTTCTTCTTCATCTTCTAAATGTGTATCATTTTGAGTTTTTATTCCCATAAATAGGAGCTCTAGTTTGTCTTCTTCATTTTCTTCTGATGAACTACTATCTTCTTGGGTAAAGAACATTTTATTTTTCTTATAGAACTTCTTTTTATTATTAGTGTTGATTTTCTTCTGATTTTTTAAGGTTCCTTTGTCATCACTTTCCTCCTGCTTAGGATGGGCACATTTATTGGCAAAGTGTCCAATTTTTCCACAGTTGAAACATATTAGGTGAATCTTTCCTTTGTATTTCCCTGTCCCTTTGTTGAGTTTCTTTATGAAGTTGGTAGTTTCCTCATCAAATATATCTGATAACTCATCATTGGTGTTTGTCTCCTGCCTCATCTTTGTTTTATATTCTTTAAAGGTTGTTTCTCTTTTTGATGATTTATCATTTCCTATTCTCATTTCATATGCTGTAAAAATTCCATGAAGCTGATCAATTGTGAGTATGTCAAGATCAATCCTATCTTCAATTGTAGATATCTTTGCATCATATCTCATAGGTAATGACCTTAGTATATCTTTCACAATAGGTTTATCTGTAATTCCTTCTCCTGCTTCTTTGATTGAATTAACCACTTCATCTATCATGTGAAGGTATTCAACAATGTTCTCTTCTTCTTTCATTTTCATATTTTCAAACTGAGTTATATAGGTCTGTAGTTTGGCTTCCCTAAATTTGTTCCTAACTTTGTTATCCCCTTCATATACAACCTCCAATTTGTCCCAGATTTATTTGGCTGACTTACAATGCATAACCTTCACACATATAGAATTTTTCAACCCTCCTAGAATTGCATTATCTGCTCTTGAGTTTTTATTGCAGATTTTATTTCCCGCAACATCTTTGGGTGGAGTAGTTGGTGCAGTGTAACCATATACAACAGATTGCCAGATATCAAAACCAAGAGCCAATAGGAAGTTTTTAATCCTTATTTTACATAGAGCATAGACACCTCCATTGAACAATGGTGCTTTGTTGTTAGACATGCCCTCTTGTTGATCCATCTTCAAGATCTACCTCCCAGTTGTTTAGACGGTGTTGAAGGCACTCGCTCTGATACCAATTGTTGGAATACTAAGAGGGGGGGTGAATCAATATTAACCTTTTTTCAACAATTAACAATTACTTTTATATTTTATTAATTACCACAATAGATCAACAATAGACTTGTTTGTAAAATCAATTATATAAATATAATTAATAGGAATTACAAGGATTTTATGAAGAATAATGAAGGACACCAATCCTTTTTAGAGCACCAACTCTAGGAGACACAAATCCCCTTCTTCGGGGTGCCAACCCTAGGAAGAATCAACCCCCTTGTATTCAGGGCACCAACCCTAGGAATCACCAACTCCCTTGTATTTAGGGCACCAACCCTAGGAAGCACCAACTCCCTTAACTTACACTTAAAGGATATGAATCCTTTCGTGCTCCTCCCTTCCACCCTGACTTCATAAGAATCATAATTTCTTCTTCTTAGACTCTGTTGTTGTTTTTAATCTTCTGATATGGACTTCAGATACACTTTCTTCTCACCATTCTTTCTCGTTTATATACTCTTCCAACTGGTGTGGGTTATGAAGCATTGTGTCCCTTTGTTTGGACCATCACACCTCTTCATTTTAAATTAACAATAATCTTTATTATTATTCAAACATCATTGTGTAGGCTATTAATTCAGAGTGATTTTAAATAGATCACATGTATGGATTAATTTATTTAAATCGATTCCATGTCTCTGCAAATGTTGCAGAAATTGAATCTTAGTACAGAGGCACTCCCTTCAAACCATTTACATATGACCAATAGCGCAAAACCATGAGCTTATTAATTAAGTGATGTATCCAGTGCCTCATGGCTTATGTGTTCATAACCCATGACCAGGGGCTAGAACCTAGTCCTCCAGTACTTCGGCCTTTGGGCAATTTCTCTCTCATCTAATCTTTCGAAGTATTTTTCTCTGATGTAGATCGAACGATCAATATTCATTCTTCCGTAGATGGATGATCATGTCTTGTCCATAGGATTTAAACAAATTGACGACCATGACTTGATCTGCCATTGAGTGAACGGTTCTCAATCACTTCCCATAAGGATTGATCCAATGGTTGGCATTAATCCCAGAACCAAATCAACAATCTAGCTTCAATCCTTAATTTATCCTTCCACTACTTAATCCGACGACTGTGACTTAATCAAAGTTTGATATGGACGATTCTCGTTTACTTCAGGACTTTGAATGTTTGGAGGTCCAGGTAATCGTTGTTCCAATTTCCATCTGAGTTGGTCAACATCGGAGTTGACTGTCTCCTGATCTGACGGTTCCCATATTCTTCTTCAAATCAATGGTTGTCGTTACTTCGGGGCTTTGGCCTTCAAGGGTCCGGGTAATTGTTGTTCTAATTTCCACCGAAGTTGGTCAACGCTGAAGTGGTCAACATGGGAGAGATTACGTCATGTTTTGATCCAATGGTCATGATTCATCCTAGAGGATATTAGATCAATGATCATTATTGACTTCATCCTTCGACGCTTCAGGTAGTTGTTGGTTTCACGCAAAGGCCTAACTCCCGGAGTGACGTAACTTGATGACGTCACTGTTGACTTGGCATTGGCCGAGTGGCTACCACATTTCACCTAGATTCATGACTTACGTAAACTAAAATTCCAAATGGATCTAGACACTTGTCACCATATTATTGCGCCACTTGTCCTTGATGATGTGGTCTACTGACGTGGATCTCCTGACGTGGATCTCCTGACGCGGTACATATCCTCCTCCTGGATCTTACAACTGTGATTAGTTCTAGATCAACGGTCTAGATTTATTTTGGCCTTTGACACTTTGGGTTTTATGCTCCCAATTCTCATTTTTCTCGAAGTGAGATTCCATGAGTAAAACTCGAGCAACTTGACTTCATCTAATGGTCGATAATTCTCCCATAGTAGATCAACGACCAGGGATGATTTCAGAACCAAAAGTTGTGCAATCGTTAACTCAACCCTTGCATCCCGCAATGGTTCTCCGTTGTTGATCTTCCCTTACTGAGATCTGATGGTCAAGACTTAATCAAATGTTTGATCCGAAGGTCCTCCTCTACAACTCCCAGATCCGACGGTCCAGGTTTGTCCTGATATATACATCAATGGAAAAGATTCTCCCTCGATTCTTCTGTAGTTTTACTGTGGGGATTTCACTCCTGATCGTGTTTTTGTAATGCACTTTCCCTTCTGATCCTTTTGGTATATTCCTCTGAATGTTTTTTATATTATTGCAATGCGCTTTCCCTTATGATATTTTTGGTAGAGTCCTCTGCATTCTTTTTATATCATTGCAATGCGCTTTCCCTTCTGAGCTTTTGGTTTTGTACTTGGATTCTAATTGATCAACATCAAGTATAAGAAAGCGTGCACCAACCGCGTCGCTGACTGCCTCATTCGACCTCCAATTTATGCACTAAGCATGATGATACACTCTTGTGGACATGAGACCTTCGGGTGGTCCAAAATCTATGAGCGAGATCCTGACTTCACCACTACCTACAGATGTTGGGAAAAAACACAATTGTCACTGATTTTCATCTACAGAACGGATTGTTGTGCCATCTGGGCCATCTCTATGTTCCATCAAGCGAGCGAGCGAAGCTGATTTGGGAATCTCACTACAGTCGGGTGGCAGGACACTTTGGTGTAGAAAAGACAATGGCATTGTTGTAGAAACATTTCTATTGGTCGAAACTCCAACAAGATGTCAACAAGTATATTAGGTCCTGCACGACCTGCACCATTTCAAAACCGTCCATTAAGAAACAAGGAATGTACACCCCTCTGCCTACTCCCAACAGGCCTTGGGAGTCCATCTCGATGGACACATGCCGAGCCTTCCTTCAACCAAGCAGAGAAATGAATGAGTTTTCATGGTGGTTGATCGATTTTCCAAGATGGCAATTCTGGTTGTCTAGAAGAAGAGCATCATAATAGAGGTCATTACCAAGCTCTTCTTTGAATGAGTGTGGGTACATTTTGGGATACCACAAACCATCATCTTCGATTGGGAAAGTTGGTTCCTTAACACATTCTAGTCGAGCCTTTGGTCATGGCTGGACACCAACCTCACCAAATCCACAACCTTCCACCACCAAACTAGCCAAACCAAGGTTGTCAACATAATGATCATGCATATCTTTCTGATGTACAATTCCAAGAATCTTCACACATGGGATAAGAGTCTTCCCTATGTTCAACACAGTTACAAGAGAGCCATACATAGCTCAACCGGCCACAACCCCTTTCAGGTGGGGTTGGGATTTCAACCATTGGGTCCCATGGATGTTGCACTACCCCTTGCCTCCACACATGCAGAATCATCCCATGCGCAAACCGAAGCCGACAAAGTCACCCGATTCATTGAATGAATCCAACACATCTGCCAACAAGTTTAGGATATTTTGTAGAAGTCCAATTCCAAGTACAAGCAACTCCATGATCAACATCAGGTGCCACACCAGTTTCTGGTGGGAGATAAAGTTTGGTTGTACTTGCAGAAAGAACGCCTTACATGACCTCATCAAAAGCTTCGCCCACTTCGATATGGACCTTACACCATCACCAAGGCTTTGGGTGACAATGATTTTGAGCTCAACATTCCCCCCTTCCTTGGATTGCACCTAGTGTTTAACATGGACCTCCTTTGACCATACTTTCCACCCTTATTGGACACCTCAAAGATAGCAGAATAGTTGACACCCACATATCTCAACCCTGACTGCATGGAATGGGCATCCACTGATTAGATTATGGATACATAGGTCAAGGGCACTCTCCAACAGAAGCTTCAACTTTATTGGGTTGTCAAAGCAGGGTAGCTCCTGCACCAAGGCAAGTGGCTCACCTGGGACCAAATTCAGCAAACGTTTCCTCATATGATGGGGGAACTCAACACAATGGAGACCATTGCTTCCTAAGGAGGGAGTATTGATCCAAGTGGATATCGGTGGCCACCCACCTCTTCCATCTGGCTCACATACAACTTTCATCTTGGCAGTTACCGTTTCATCTTTGTAATTGTTTTCTAGCTTTTCGGGTCCTAAACTTCCGGGGCCGTTTTGAGGCCCTAAACAACGTTTTTTGGGCCTACCACAGTTACACTATAAATGGAGTGAGGTGTTATGGTATAATGTGTATTCCTCGAATAGACCTTTCCAACAAGCTATTGTGTTCCTAAAACAGAGATCGTATGCAAAATTTACAACCCCGGGAAGTTGATGTACCAACTTGCCCCATCGAGGCCCACATGACTTTTGGCACTACATCTCCTAGGGTTAGGTTTTTCGATGTCTAGGATTTTCGATTTACTTCTTGATGCTAAAAAAGGCCTCGAGGCCTCATTGTGATGTGCTTAGACGAATGCGCATAGCCACCACATCTCTTCTCAGAGATTAGCTACCACCATTCAAGCAAGATTGTTTTCATTCTGCATTTTACAGTTTCAACAAATTTCTTATTTAATAGAATTTAAGTTCCATTGTATCTCTGTTATTGTTCTCTGTATATTTGTGTTAATGTTATAAATATGTGTTTCATTTCATTCCGCTCATAAATCTGGATCATCCTTTTTCAAATTCTCATTTTGCCATAAAAAATATGACTCAACATAGAATATTTCCAATATCAATATTGAAATCTATATTTTAATCATGTAAAAAAAATGAGTGATGCCATAAAAAAAAAGTGACACTAGAGAATGGTCATAGTCTAAATGTTCTATGAAATCCGACGAGAAAATTTTCGGGGACGTTTTCTCGAAATCCGGCGAGAAATTGTTAGATCGACAAATTTGAGTGATTATTTTTGTATAATTCGAGTGCCCCGGGGTTTTTCAGCGTGTTGAATCCATTTATGCTTTCAGAAATGATTTTTAAAAAAACAAAAAATAATGATTTTTTGCAAATTTATGTCACCGGATTCCTACGAAAAAATCCATTTGGTAGAACAACTAGACAACGCCCTATAGAATAGGTTACATAAACCTCTTGTTGTAGCTTAAAAACCTTGGAAAGAAAACCATGAATACAATCTTGGAATTACCTCATATAGACTAGTGAAACGACATCAAGTTGTTTATCTACTGTAACCTTGAGCAAAAGCTTTTGGAATCGATTTGATCTAGAGACCTTGTGTATTGCAGAACATTGCTCGACTCCCATTTACTCTGAGGAGAAATAAAGCGTGGATATTCTTTTTGATATATATTTTGTAATGGAGCTGGAGACGACTTGTATTGATTTTTATTTTTTAATATTATATGCATACATGACAACATCTTTCCAATACTAAATTGTAGAACGCCTCTGATGCAATTAATTTAACTAGGTTAGAATTAGTTAATTTAATTATACTACTGATGATGTTGTGTTATATCTAAAATGTGTTTTTAATTTTGAATTAATTAAAATATTAGTTATAATATATATATTTTGTTTTTTTAATTATATTGTTTTCTTTATATTTAGATAGAGAATGTGGTATTTTTACGATATAGAGTTTATGTAGTTAAACTTCTTAATGTTATTATAAAGTATTGTTTATTATGTTCATATGGGAATGTAAAGTGACAAATTTGGACTATTAATTTGCCCATCCTATTGCTTATCTTTTTATTCCCATAGTTCAACTTAGAATTATTTTTTATTTATTTTTATGATTTTTCAACTTAGAATTATTTTTTATTTATTTTTATGATTTTTTTTAAACGCATTTCTCTCCATTCTTATTGGCCTTGTAGGGCTAATGTCTTCAATCTCACAAGGGGGTGGAGTGGGTGGCAACGTGTTAAAAGACTCCTTTCATTGATGGACTATGGCTTAAGGGTGATTTAAATTCCAAAATATGAGCGAGAGTTTGGGATATCATCCCATTGATGATTCAATGTAATATTTATATGGATATAGATT
>ML777798.1:1677777-1697240 GCA_009831015.1 Picea engelmannii | reverse complement strand
TGGTATCCCACAATGAACCCAAACTCGTTCGAAGAAGATCTTGGTATTATGAAGAGCATGGCGGTCATTCTGCAATTTCCTTTGTGTCTGTATGAACTACAGAAGCTTGTGATCAATGTGTATGATCGTCTCTGTCCCCAGAATGTAATGCTTCCATTGACGACAGGCTTGTACAATGGAATACATTTCCTTGTCATAGGTGGGGTATTTTCGGACATTATCGAAGATTGTCTCACTATGGTATGCCACCGGATGCCCGTGCTGAGTGAGAAATGCACCCACATCATAGTCAAATGCATCAGTCTCAATTTCGAATGGTTGTTGCAGATCAGGCAAGGAGAGTATTGGAGTTGAGCACAAACGATGTTTCAGATCTTCGAATGCTCATTGTTGATCCTTCCCCCACAAAAACTTGGCCCTACCACCACCCTTGGTCACCTGGCTGAGGGCCCATGCAATATGGGAGAATCCCAATACGAACCATCGGTAAAAAATGGCGAGTCCCGGGAAGCTCTGAAGCTCGTTCAGTGTGGTCGGGGCTGGCCAGTCAGGAATGACTTGGATCTTAGCTGGATCAACATGTACCCCATGATCATCAACAATCTAGCCCAGGTATTGGACCCTGTTCATGTTGAAAGAGAATTTTTCCAAGTTGGAATAAAGCTTGTGCTACCGCAGAGTGCTCAAAACTTGTTGAATATGCCGCATGTGCTCCTCCCATGTTCGACTGAAGATGAGGATGTCATACAAATATACTACCACAAAGGAGTTGGTGAAGAGTCTCAATACATCATCCATTAACCTCATGAAAGTGGTTGGTGAATTTTTTAAGCCAAAGGGCATGACTAGCCATTCGTAGAGACCTTCTTTAGACTTGAAGGTTGTCTTCGAGACATCAGTTGGTTCGATGGGAACCTGGTGGTAACCATACTTCAACTCAATATTGCTGAGGAGCTTTTCCCCCTTGAGTTGGTCAAGAAGGTCATCAATCCTGGGAATGGGGTAGCGATTCCTGACTGTGATTTTGTTTAAGGCTCTGTAATCAATGCAGAATTGCCAAGTCCCGTCCTTCTTCTGCACCAGTACAATTGGGCTTCTGCAAGGGGAGAATCTGGGTTTGATGTGCCCCTTTTGAAGAATCTCTTGGATCTGATGCCTGATTTCATCATTCTCCATCGGTGAGCACCGATAGACTGGTCCATTAGGTAGAGGTGCGTCAGGGGTCAGATCAATTGGATGCTTGACTTGGCAGTGTGTCTGTACCCCTATAGGTGAGACGGAGATGTCTCTGTATTCTTCCACGATCTCGTCCACTTGCTTCTACTGGAAAGAGAGGCGTTGTGTAGAGGCCACAGATGTGGTGACAACCTTCTGCTTATTGTGAGAACGGATCACAAAGAAGACAAACTTCCCGGTCTATGAAATTACCTTACTACATTGCTTAGCAGAGATTAAAGAAATAGCAGTAGGCGGTGCCACCTTTGGGATCCTGTACAATTGTCTACCCAAAGTAATAATAAAACTGCGGGGTCTAGACTCATACACAACATCACGCTTCCACAAATATGGTTGTCCTAAAATAACATCACAAACTTCAAGGGGAGAAATATCACACAGTACCTCATCTTTGAAAGGCTTGATGTTGTAGGGCATACAACACTGTTGGCTGACAAGGAGATACCTTCCTTGGCAAAGTCAGCTGATGGTGTAGGGTTGTGGGTGCACTGTCATTGGCAGGTTCAACCGCTTGATGAACTTTGATGAAATCAGGTTCTTCTGACTACCATTGTTGACAATGAAATGAATCGGGCCCCCCTTGACCCACATTTGTGAGTGGAAGAGGCGTTCCCCTTCCTCTGGTTCTTCTGGTTCGCTTCGCCAGAATTTCATGGTAGCGACCGTGGCATTGGGTTCAACATCGATAATCCGCTTCCCTCCTTTAGKATTTGACTYGGAATCAKAATYGACCTCTGACTCGGAAGCCTTCATCTCAGCCATGAGGGACTACTTGGAGCGACATTCGTCAGTGTTGTTCCAAGGACTTTTATGGTACTCACACCATTTTCCCCTGTCCTTCTTTGTCTTCTYGTTTCCCTTCTTGTGTTGTGGCTTGGACATATTGTTCCGAGGGAAGCCATCTTGAMTTGGTCCCTATTACACATTATTTTGGTCACCTTGGTAATCACCTGACAACATGTGTTCATGTTCCCTAAAAATATTAAAAGAGACTTTCTCCATGGGAAAAGTGATTTGCTTTCCTCTGCCAAAAACCATATGAAGGAAGGTCRTCGCACCCTRCTTTATGCATGGGGTGAGACAATACCTAATCGTCGCAGTATACACTATACCTGGACTATGACGTTGTCGCATGCGGCTTGTGCATAGGGTGCGACGATGCTTRAAGCATGGGAAAAGTCAAATTTYACAAATGTTTTAGAAGGGAATCTTCTAGAAGATGAGGTGGCCTCCGATTGGTTTGGGTCTTACTCGCTTCACATATTTGGTGGGATCATCCTAATCTCCTCATCCATATCTCATTCACACTATATAAAGAGGGATCTCTCATGGAAAAGGCTAATGTTGAATAAGCTAATATTCGTATGGAGAGTTCTACTTCAGATTATGCTTGAGAGCTTTGCTTTAGTTCTTCAAGTTAGATTGTGGATCTTCTTCATACAAGACATTTTAGAGCAAAGGTGTGTGTGTTGAAGCAAATAGCCATTGAAAGGGGACCTTGCAACATCAAGGGATAGGTTGTATTCTCCACTTTCTATTCACTTAATACAGTAATGCATTTCTTCCCTATATAAGCATCTCGTCTTCTATTGTATAATTCCTTGATGATATACACAGACTTCATTAGAATATATATATCTTTGTTCCTTTTCTTTGTTGGTTTGTGATTCTTAGACAAGCTTATTATTTTGCAAACTCAAGGAAGGAGATACAAAGAGGATGCTAGCGGGGAAAAGCATCATTTAAAATGTATGTCACTTGTAACCCATTAAAATAGTTCATATGATGATGAATTTTAAGGCGAAGTGTGCATTCTGTTTTGTTTTGTTCTAGTTTATTGTGGAATCTAGGGAGATCTGTTTATGTCTGCATTTACCGATTAATCCGATAAAAAAATTGGAGACCATACTAGGGAGAGAACTTTCTTTTGGTTTTTTCCCTCTTATTTTCTTTTAGCCTACCTTCTTTTGGTCAATTTCATTCTCCTAGTCTATGGGTGATCCATCTAGAATCCTTGGGTTTGAAGGTTCAGTAAGATTTTTTGTCTGTCTTTCCATTTTCCTTTAGTTACAGAGATTGTCGCACTGTACTATATAGAAAGACCACGACGATACTCTAACGTCGCATCCTACTGGTGCAGACCAGTGCGATGAAGTCACACTGTAACCTATTGGCAACATGCCATGACCCTAGATTGTCACACTGTGCTCCACTGCAACCTGCGACGATTCCTGTAGGAATTGTTCGAGAGAGCCAATTTTTCTTTTTCCACCCATTTTTTCCTCAATTTATTGGGATGAACTTATGATACCAGTGATTGATTGATTTTTAAGTTTGAAGCTTGCATTTGATTGGTTTTCAGGAATTGAAAGTTTTTCTTTGTAATTTTGCAAGCTTTGCTTTTGATTTTTGTCACAAGGGTATAATCTCTGTATCTTGGTCCTGAGTGCTTGTTTGACAAAGGGTCTTTGATTTGTTTGAAGTTTTGGATTTTTTTTACTTTTCATATTGTTTATTGATTGAGAGACATTTTTGTTTGCATTTGACAAAAAGGTTTTCCTTTCATTTTCATTTTTGTCTACATTATGAGTTTGATTTGGGCATTGTGTTGAGAATGTGTTAATTTTCTTGGATTACACTTTCTTTTCTTCATTACATCTCTRATCTGATTTGAAAATAAAGAACTGAATTCATTCTTCTTTTTAGTGATTTTTCACAAGAAAATTATTGCATTCAAAATATTTGTTAAAAGAGAAAATTGGAAAATTTTGTAACTTTTGATTATTTGGGATTTTGTTCATTCAAAAATTGAGAAATTGTGTTTCGTAGCTTTTGTATTTCAAAAAGAGATACMTTCTCCCTACTGTAATTAGATTTCATCGAATTGAAATATTGCATATTCATCTCTTCTTKCATTTTATTAGGTGAATATCACATACGTCATCAGTTTCATTTCCATCTCCCTTTGGTGTAAACGACAACCTTTAAAATACATCGTAATTTTAAAATTTATTAGAAACTTTTATTTTCTAGAAATTCTCTTCACCAGCATTAGCTAGGATAACACTTTGGAATAGGTTGTAAGGAACACTCTCCAAAGCATAAAAACACACAATAGTATCGTGTGATAGGGAGAGTTCAAATACACTTGTTGCATTTTGTCCTGGGAAGCCCTTCTAACACAAGGGTCAATCATGAGGTCGCATTAGGATTGGCAGAGTTACTCACCCTACTTTGTCAGTATTAGTGTAGAGATTGTGCATATTATTGGGGGTCACTTGAGAAGAAAATCCCGTGGGGACCTTCTCTAGTTGATTTTGGGCTAGATACCCTGCCTTTGCGCATGTATCAGACTGTCGTTTGTTTCTCCAGGCATCATTGTCATAATTGGTAACCTTAGTAACCTATCTTTTTAGGGTCTTTACATGAGGAGAATGTGGAGGGGGAAGTCTTCACGGTACCTGGAATTGACGTTGGCCAAAATCACTCGGGCTCCTTGGAGGGTATACCCACGATTATGTGTGGGAGATTGCACCAGGGTGTACGTCTGTTAAGAAGGTTGTCAACGTAATTTTTCCACCCACTTTATCCCAGCCCCTTCTTGTTTTGACTTCCCGATGTTGGATTTCATCATCAACTAGTGACTTCAAAATAATAAGGTTTATTTTCTTGGTTTGATTTCTAGATTTTATTGGTGAGTGTTGTTTATTTCTCTAGTTGGCCATAGAATTGTTTCGCTCTTTATTTGGTGTGCCCAACATCATCCTTTGTTGTTCACGTAGGATTAAAGGGCTACCTCCGGAAGATCCGGAAGGTTACCTCCCTTTGCTTCCTAACTCACCAGAGGGATCTCCTGAAGGAGTAGTCAATAATGAAGTAGCCTCTGAGATTGGAAGTTCAACTCCTTTAGAGGAATCAATACTTCCCCCAAATCCATTGTTGAGTGTTATACAAGATCCACATTTTCTCCGGATGAATTCATCAGGAGAACTTGTTGTTGATGAAAGTATTGAAGTACCTATTGGACCTAATACCGAGTCTGGAGTAGACGATCCACTTTTTCAGAGTGAGTCATTTAGAACCCTGGTTAGTACTATTGGAGTTTTTTGGAAAGACTCCTTGGGACACGATATTTTTGATAAACTAGCATTCCTGGCATCGAAAACGCCTATGACTTTCGCTGCTTATATAGTACCTTTAGATCATTTCACTGGCGCAACCAGTAATGTTGTCATGGTTCCAGACCAATTATTAATTGGTTCTCACTCGATTCTTCCTCTCCAGATCGCCAACTCTACCATGGTCCCACAATCTATGACTGTTTCTACCGGAAATGTGGTTATAATTCAATCTCCTATTGGAACACCAATTCCACTTAGATTAAATCCATCACTTCCCCCTGTGTATAACTCTTTGAATACTTCCATTGCTATTCTTGCCCAGAATCCATCCGGAGGGTCTAACCTTTTTTTTCCTTATGGGTATAATCCTGCTAGTCACTTTGTTCCTACACCTACCCAGGTTCTCTCCAGGGGGCCTTACGTTCCTCCTCCACCTTTGTCTGGAGGATCTAGTCATCCTGGCCCTAGTGGCTCTAATCCAGTTGGAGGCACTAGCCATTATGTCGCTTATGGTTTTCAGATTCCTGGTGTAGGCCAACCTCAAGTTGGGGGCAACCTCAATTTGGGGGGAAACCTCAGATTGGGGGAAAATCTCAATTTGGGGGGAAATATTAAATTGGGGTACAACCTCAACTTGGGGGGAAACCTCAGATTGGGTAAAACCTCAATTTGGGAAGAAATATCAAATTTGGGGACAACCTCAACTTGGGGGGCAACCTCAAGTTGGAGGCCATAACCTAGTTTATGGGCAAAGTATACCCAGATTACAATCTCAACCTTGGAATCTTCCTTTACAAGGGAATCAACAACCGTCTGGGGGGAAACATCCTCAAGTTAATTATTTTGTACCCCCTCACCTCGGACAAACATATCCAGGTTCTATGAATCCTACATGGGGTCAAAATTTTCGATCTAATGTTCCTTTCCAAGGGAACATACCTAATCAACCAAACCCTGTTGGTTATTTGACCCAAAATCCTCCACTGTCGAATCTTTCAGGACTGTCTAACTATATACAGACTTCTTATGGTCCTATTGGTATACCTACGGGGCTTCCTCCTCAGAATTACCAGTTTCCTCAAGTGAATAGAAAGTTTCATTTTCTTGCTACTTTGGATTTATCGGATTTATCTAGGATTTTGAATGATCCTATTTTACATTCTCCTTATTGGCTCGTCATACCAGCCAAATTACCGTATGACATTCCTAAGTTCGACGGTTGATCAGGAGAAGACCCAAATAATCATGTCATGACTTTCCATCTTTGGTGTTCGTCCAACTCATTGATGGATGAATTTATAAGATTACGACTTTTCCAATGAACTCTTACGGGTTCGGAAACCAAATGGTGTATTGAATTACCACGAGGATTCTTTAATGACTTTAACACTTTGGTCATGGAATTCTTAACGCATTACCAGTTTCCAATTTGATACGAGACAGGAACCAAAATTTTGAGTTCTTTTAAACAATCCTCTTCAACTCATATTTCTAATCATATCCATGAGTGGAGGAGGAGAAGACGCTTAATCAAAGTTCCCCTTCCTAATCCACTATTGGCTGAGTGGTTTACCAAATCACTCATTGGGCCCATAGCTTGTGATGTCACCATCGGTGGTGTCATCACTGAAGAGCATGCGATTAGTCATGCTCAACATCTAGATCTCGTTTATTCACAAATGGGCACCTTATACGACTTGATCCTTGATGCTCCTCGTCCTTCTACGAATCCTACCCCAACACCTCCAGTAGATTCTCATGTTGTTGATGGAATGATTGTCACTTTTCATGTTGAAACTCAGTCTACACAATTTGGTCATACCAATCCCAAGTCTACCACTTTTAATGTACAAAATAATCCTACTCCTACTCCTTCCCTCAGTAAAACTTTTGAAGTTAATTCGGTTCAATATACACCTATTGGTAAAAATCAAAATAAAAAGAAAGGGAAGGGTAAGAATAAGGAGGAAAAAAATAATAATCAACAATCTGAAAAACCCAAAACACAACCTAATGATGACAAGGACAAATGTCAACCGCATTATCCTTGGCTTATCGGTGGTGACGACCATTATATGAAATATTGTACACGACGTGCTGAGGTTACTAAGTTCATGCAGGGGACCGAGAAGCCTCCTACACCCATCATTTTGTCACAATGTTTTCCTTCTCAACAGTAGGCCCAATTGGTAATTCATAACCAACCTTGTCCCTCTACCACGTATTATGTGCTTATGTGTACTGGTGACTCCAAGAATAATGAAGTTGCAGTTGCAACTCGAGCCAAAGATTATTCTCCATCGAAAGAGAAAGTTGATGATTTACCACCTCCATTGGTTCAACCTCCTCCCCCAACTTCACCTCCAAACGGTCCTCTTCATCTCGAAGGACCGGGTCTAGATATAGTTCTTCATCCCCATCCCAAGGGTGTTGTTCAAAATTCTTCATTTAATCCCCGCGCATGTGCTGCCAAAAACTACAGTATTGTAGAAGACCTTGCGCAAGAACCCTCTGCGATGTCAGCTCTCAAAGTCCTTCAAAGTTTTCCTACTCAACGGAAGGAGTTGTTAAAGGATATTGGTGGAATTGATCCTACCAATACTAATTTAATAATATTTGACGTGGAAGATCATATTCCAAGGCTTCCTCCTCAATTAGTGTTTCAGATCCAAGTGGTTGTGGAAAATAAGAATATCTGTTGGACCGTTATTGATGAAGGAGCTTCGAATTGCGTTATGTCTGTCACTTTTTGGAAAGCTATTGTCTCTCCTACCCTTACAGAGTCACACAATAATCTTAAATATTTCAATGGTACGGGGTTTAAACCTTACAGTGTTCTTTCGTCGTTGTCTATTACGTTAGAAGGTAAAGCGGTTAACGTCGAGGTTGAGGTCTTTGATACACCTCTCGATTATAACCTTCTACTTGGTTGTAGCTAGATTGACTCCATGCGTGCAGTTGTTTTATTCTTTTCCGAGTGTTACGTTTCCCGCACCAAGGAAAAGTCATTACTGTTGATCAATTGGCCTTCTTTAATTCTGATTCGCGTACTAGCAACGCTCCTTTTATTTTGAAAACACCTCCCGGTTATGAGAATGTTGGCGTGGGTATTTTAAAAGATTCAACCTTGATGGGTACTTTACCTATTCCGCCACTTGATATTCCTCCTCCTTTTGTTGCCTCGATTAACATGATCTCAAACTTTGTTCGTGAAACCCCTGAGTTTTATGACCCGTGGATAGTGCCTAACTTTGGTGATTATCTCTGTTACGGTGACAAGATGCCTTTAAGTCCAATGGAATCAACTTATCAAGCTATTCAATCGACAACTCCTTCTCCTCCTTCTCTTTTTGATACATCTCCCGATCCATTCCACGTGATCTTTCCTACTAATGAGATGATCATGTCGGTCATGTATATGGAGGATACTCCATGGGATGATGGGCATCATCATTCTATTCTCTTCCTAGAACATGAGACCATAGAGAGTTACCAATGGATTTTGACTTCGTCTACTGTTGTTGTTATTTCTTCTATTCCTCAATCAACACACGATGTTTTGTATGAAGGGAACTTGAGTAACATTTCACCTACCATTCCTCTTGACATATCGATTAAACCCAGGGTCATGGAAAATGTTCATATTTGTGCCTCATGTTCTACTGATGAGGTCTCCACTTATAAATCCATTTTCCAAGAATTATGTGACGTTTTTTCCTGGAGTTATAAAGAAATGTCTGGTATTGATCCTGATATTGTTGTGCATGAGATTAAGACTTACTTGAACGCTAAACCCATTCGGTAGAGACTTCACCTAGTACATCCACGTAAAGTCACTGCTATTAAGCTTGAAGTTGAAAAACTTCTTAAAGCTGGCTTTGTCTATCTTGTGGCTTTGACCGATTGGGTGTCCAATATTGTTCTGATTAACAAGAAACAAGGCACGATCCGCGTTTGTGTAGATTATAGGGATATAAACAAAGCTTGTCCCAAGGACAATTATCCAACCCCTTTTGTTGACCAGATTGTTGACGACCGTGTCGGGATTAAAATATTCTCCTTGATGAACGATTTCTCCAGCTATAATCAAATCAATATTTTACCAATGGATCAACATAAGACTGCTTTTATTTTCCCTTGGGGAACATTCACATACCAAAAACTTCCTTTTGGTCTTAAAAACGTTGGGGCGACTTTTCAACGCGCTATGTCTTATGATTTTCTTGACATTAAGCACATTGTACAACCCTATCTAGACGATCTACCGACACATTCCATGCATGATCAAGATCACCCAACATATTTACGGGTCGTTTTCCTATGCTGTCATTATTATCGCATACGTTTGAATCCGCATAAATGTGCTTTTTGTGTGGAATCCGACCGTCTTCTTGGTTTTATCATGTTTGTACATGGGATTTGGGTAGACCCATTGAAGGTTGAGGATATTCTTAATCTACCTCCTCCTTCCATGCTACGCCAACTCCAAATTTTGCAAGGGAAGGAAATTTTTTTACATCGATTCATCCCCAATTACGCCGAATTAACGAAAGTATTTACTTGGCTTCTCAAGAAAGGTTATGATTTTGTATGGGACGATACTGCAAACAAAGCCTTCGAGGCTTTGAAACTCACCTTAACCCGTACACCACTATTGTTTCCACCTGACTATAGTCGAGATTATTTCCTGTACTTAGCTGCTTCGAACTCTACCATTGATATGTTTTTAGTCCAAGAGGATGATTCACACGATGAACATGTTATATACTACTTGAGTCAGAGTCTCACAACTACCGAAACCAAATATTTACATGTGGAGAAACTGGCCTTCGCAACTGTTCAGGTTGTTCAATGTTTTTGTCACTACATCTTATTACGCATAACCACATTCATTTCCAATTGCAACCCCATGCAACATATACTTACTCGACAATTGTAGGAGGCAAGTACTCTAAATGGATAGTTATTCTCTAAGAGTTTGATTTGGATTTTGAATGTGCCAAGTCAAAGAGGTCTTTTCTTTTTCTGAATTGATATATGACCTTCCCTCTACTGAGACAGAAACTGTGGCAGAGGATTCCTTACCTGACGAATCCCTCTTTCTGATCAGTTAAGATGACATATGGTACAAATATATTATCATCTATCTCCAAAACCAAACTTTCAGACCTTATATTTCTAGTACAGATCGTCATCGTATCCGGTATCAAGCCCGTCAATACATTATCCTTGTTGATACCCTTTACCGTCGTGGTATTGATTCCATATTTCAACGATGTCTCACATATGATGAAGCTGAGAAAGCTTTGAATGGATGTCACTCTGGAGCATGTGGCGGTCATATGTATGGGTATGCCACTGCCCAAAAGATCTTACGATTTGGTTATTTATGGCCTTAGTTGTTTAAGGATTTCATTACTACCGTCCAGAAATGCCACACTTGTCAAACCTATAACAATAAGATCCAATATCACCCTGCTCCTCTTCACCCTGTAGTTTCCATGGGTCCATTCGCTAAATGGGGAATTGACTTCATGACATGTAACCCTCACTCGACTAGGGGGCACGGATACATCGTTGTAGTTGTGGATTATTTCACTAAATGGGCCGAGGCGAATCCTACATTTGATAATACCGGGAAAACTCCAACATTGTTCATATTCAATCATATCATTACTAGATTTGGTATCCCTCAAGCCATCATTACTGATCACAGTAGTAATTTTCATAATTTCATGATGTCTGAACTTATTGAAAATTTGGGTCTTCGACTTGAAAACTCGACCCCCTATTATCCACATGCCAATGGCCAGGTTGAAGCAATTAACAAAGTTCTCACTACTATGATTCAACGGATGGTAGGAATTCATAAGTCAAATTGGCACATGATGTTGTTCTCAACATTGTGGGCCTATCATACATCTGTCAAGTCTGCCATGGGATTCATACCTTTCCAGTTAGTATATGGTATCGAAGCAATTTTGTCGATTGAATGTGAAATCACATCTTTGAAACTAGCCATTGAACTTCTCCTTAACACCTCTATTGAAGAGGAACATATTTTGTATTTGATGCAATTAGATGAAACCCATCGTGATGCCACCTTAGTCATTGAAACTCAGAAAAAATGTGTTAAAGCCCAATATGACAAGCATGTCAAATCATGTGTTTTTTCTAAAAGTGATCTAGTTCTTCTTTATGAGCAATATCATGATTTTCTAGGGGCCGGTAAATTCGAGCCCATGTGGCAGGGTCCTTATATTGTGAAATGAGTGTTGGAGAAAGGGGCTTATGAGCTGGTGGATTATGATGGAATCCCTTTGAGTGAACCCAAAAATGGGCTTTAATTGAAGAAGTACTATGCTTAAATCATTTTTTTCATAAGTGCTATGTATTTTTAGTGTATCATACTCTTGTGTGATTTTTCGTTTTTGGTTCCACCTTTCGACTTCTTACCTTGCATTGTGCTTGGTTTCCAAATGTCAGTGCCTTTGCTACCCTACATTGGCTTCACTGATGGCGCTAGTCGTAATACTCAAAACTTAACATCTGCTACTTGAGAAATCTATGCACATACAGATGAATTAATCAGTCTACATGGTGTTTTCCTTGGTCGTGCAACTAACAATATAGCGGAATACAGTGCAGTTATTGAGTTGTTGACTGACTTTGTTTCACTCAGAATCCATCATCTTATTGTACGACTCGATTCGCAATTAGTAGTCCTATAGTTGAGTAATGTTATTCAATCCGGAGTCCTACTTTGTTAAGGGTATATTTACGAATTCGCCTCTTGGAACGTCATTTTGATTACATTGAATATAAACACATTCCTAGATGTCTAAATACATTAACAGATGCATTGGCTAATTATCTGTTAGACAAAAAATTGAGAGATTTATAAAATCCAATCACACTTTGTACATAAAACAAGTAATCTGGTAGGAGCCGTATATTCATAACAATAAAAGTTTACAAAAAAGTGTTTTTGTCCGAAGACCAAAATATCAAAAATGTGAAGCTCATAGCTTCATGTACAAGAGCATCAAAGATTCTTCTTGCTATAACAAGTGACTTCACGTGCTACTTTACGGAGTAGTTGACCGATGGAGGCAGATATGACCACTGTGTGGCGTTGGTAATGCCTCAGGATCTCATCCACGGTTGCGTCAGGGACATGCATGGTCAGTCCCTCCAAGTTCTGTTCTATGGCCTCGAGGTCCGTGACAACCACTCCTGCTATAGCACCTCTCTCTCCATGCCTCTAGATGGGAGATGATCCCGATAGCCGATAAGGTCCCATATCAACATTGATGAGAGCATTTGATTAAGTCATCGGATAAATAACGCAAAAAACATGGTATATCATTAAAAATAACAAAAAAATTATATAAAAAAAATTTCCTTCTTACCTATGTCCCCCACTGGGAACCTTCGGGGAGAGCTATGTCCGAATCTCCATGGAAATCTACCCTAGCATACGCATTATCTTAGACCATGAGAAATTGAGTTCTCATCCATTAGAAGAAGACATTGTCATACCTGATGATGGGACCACCTCCATGTCGAGCCATGAGATCTACCCACCTCTTCATCCTTAGATCCTGTGGAGTGGGTATACCCCACTCCACCTGCAAGCGTAGGACAAGGACCCTCTCCAGGAAGAAGGATGCCAAAATATACCCATATCCAAATTGTTTTAACCCACCACTTTTGCACTTGGTAAGTTGTTTCTTCATTCTTTTTAGGACCCCTTCACACCCGTTGAAGGCTCTGGGATCTATACATTCCAATGCATATTGAAAGTGGCTCTATAAAGCCATGTGCAGAGCTACACTCCCTTCCATGTGAGTAATATTATAGAGGATAGTCCGCAAAGGAAAATCTTGGACATCCATGATAGCTACCTTGTCGCTATGTTTCTCAGTACCCGACACACAATGATGGCAGATGTAGTAGTTCATAGGCTCACCTTTGCCCCTGTTGCCTGTAAGTGTCACCCGTGAACTGCGGTGAGATAGTCCTATCAGGAAATATATATCCTCGATATCTATGGTGAGTGTGTGGGCTCCCACATGAAATTCCTGCTCGTTCACATCCCACTTGTGAACCAAGTACTCCAATAGTATCAACTGGGCTCTCATGCCCTGAATCTTGAAGAATTTTAGTAACCCATACTGTCGAAGAGACATAATTGTTCCTGGGTTATTCCCGATGAAGTAATCTTCTTCTTTGTGCTCTCGCTCACGCCATTCTAACATATTGACCAAGGAAGACCTGCCAAGGAACCATAAGATGAGATTAGAAACATAAATTTCTTTCTTGGGGTTTTTCACTTGTTTGGTTCATCTTTTTAAATTTTGGGTTGTGGTCGTCACGGGGTTATGCATTCACATAGTGCAATGTCGTCACACCCTATCTATAGGGTCACCTGCGACAATCCTAGATCATCACGGTTCCCGATATAGGGCACCCGCGGCGACCTCAACGCATGGGTAACCCCTAAAAAATCAACTCAAAACATAAATTTAACCAATGAAAATTAATTTTAAAGCCATGAAAAGATGAAGGAGAAGGAGATTACCTCTTTTGCGGAGACGATTCCTGAAATGATCCGTCGTGCACTCAACAATCAAGATTTGAAAATCGAGGTTAAAAAGGGCTTTGGAGAAATATTTGGGCAAACTTACGAATGAAATGGTAAAATGTGGTTTGTTACCTATTTTATTGACTTTTACAACTTTTCATTTGCATATTATATTATTTTTATGCTTTATCCAAACCCTAAATTCTTAACAACTTTACAAGTGATTGATTTTTGCAGATTGAAAAAGTCTAGAGGTGAGACGTTGGAACAAGGGTCCTCTTTTTGGTTTGTTTTTATATATTTGTCGCTTGTACAGATCCTTTTAGTTTTTTTCAGGAAAAACTCCGAGCAGAGTCTTAGTTCTTTCTCATGCTCGTGAAACTATGAGAATGTAATCGAGTAGTCTTTTTTCGTTTTTTCGAGTTCGTATTGGTAAACAAGAAAAATGAAGATAATGGAGTATCCTTTAAGCTCTTTTCAAGATCCTTAAACATGAAAAGATGGCTGAGAAACCTTGTTATTTTAATGCTTGTAAAAGTATTTGAAGAAAACATTTGATGAGTGGTAGGTTATCACCTTTTCGATCTCGTCAAATTAATTTACGAAAAAGGACCTAATGGAGTTCTCTTTAAGTGTTTTTCAAACTCTCTAAAATTGAAAAACCCCTGAGTTTTCTTTCCTTCGACTCATTAAACAAACATCGAAAGACCCATATGGGATCAAACCACTCCTTCTTAGGGTTCTTTAAACATACTCTGAGGGAATTGTCCAAAGGATGAGCTTATATCTACAAGCATATGTTATCCTCCTCAAGATTGCATAAAATAAAGAGGTACTCGCCAGAAATGGTGGGGGGAAATTGGGAAAGAAATGTGTCTCTATATCTGTGTTAGTGTCAGTAATAGTCTCTCTTGAACATGACACCCCCTTTCATCATTGTATCCAGGTTGGGAAATCCATTTGTCTCTCGTTTGACCATCCACACGTCCATATGTTGATTCCTCCTTGAATCAATGATCCCAAGACAACTGTTGTGTTGCTCATATGTTCAATAAAAGTCCAACTTAAACAAGCCTTCTATTGAGTCGACCATCTGTAGTTATAAATTTTCTACCATGTAGGCCTTCCTCTTGTCAGTCCCGAATCACTTCATAATCTGATCTGCCTCAAATCTGTTACATATTTCGTGTCATTGATGGGGAATACATCAAGGCCCTCCTGTGACAAGTCTTTTCCTGTCGACTTCAATACATTATCCAGGAACAAGACTTATAAATCATTCAGTACCTTAGAGTCTGCATGCCTCAATGGCAGGTCTCTTCGTTTTCAACAGTGGGTTCACATCATTGACCCCTGATTGGAAGATTCTATTGAGTGTTCAACTTCAAATAAATTATTAACATTCGTTGGATTGTACTGGGGTATCGTGGGAATCATTGAAATCAATGGTGATTTCCCTCACACTTGTTAACGATTTTCATTAATGACCAGTAATCAAGTGGTTTCTACCATGTTTGAATTCAGCACCTATAATCACATGGCTAGATTCCTACTTATAGACGATGGAAATGAAGACCTTGGATCTTATCACTTTGGTCCAGGTTGCGACGGAGTATTCATGATTTGTACTGACACATAGATCCACTGTGTATGTCTTGTGGCTATGTCCGAATATGAATTCTTTTAGAGCATAGATCCACAGTGTATTCCTGGTGGCTATACTGAATTATGATGACATGGATCCACAATGTATGTTTAGTGGCCATGACTCACTTGAAACTTGTAGTCTAAGCATGGGAAGGCCTACCTTAGAAATTGTATGATATTATGTAGATGTTTGTTTGTTTGCAGGTTCTTGATAGATGCACTCCTTGTTTTCGACACACACATTCTACAAAGTATTTCAGCTGTCATGAGTTCCATCTTCGTACTTTGGGGGTAGTTCTATTGCACATTATTTTGGTCACCTCGGTAATCACCTGACAACATGTGTTCATGTTAACCAAAAATATTAAAAGAGACTTTCTCCATGGGAAGAGCGATTTACTTTCCTCTGCCAAAAACCATCTAAAGGAAGGTCGTCGCACCCTGCTTTATGCATGGGGTGCGACGATGCCTGATTGCCGCACTCTGCACTATACCTGGACCATGACGTTGTTGCATGCTACTTGTGCATAGGGTGTGATGATGCTTAAAGCATCGGAAAAGTCAAATTTCACGAATGTTCTAGAAGGGAATCTTCTAGAAGATAAGGTGGCCTCTAATTGGTTTGGATCTTACTCACTTCATAGATTTGGTGGGATCATCCTAATATCCTCACCCATCTCTCTTTCACACTATATAAATAGGGATCTCTCATGGAAAAGGCTAAGGTTGAATAGGCTAATATTTGTATGGAGAGTTCTACTTCAGATTATGCTTGAGAGCTTTGCTTTAGTTCTTCAAGTCAGATTGTGGATCTTCATCATGCAATACATTTGGGAGAAAAGGTGTGTGTGTTGAAGCAAAGAGACATTGAAAGGGGACCTTGCAACATCAAGGAATAGATTGTATTCTCCAATTTCTCTTCACTTAATATAATAATGTATTTCTTCTCTATATAAGCAACTCGTCTTCTATTGTATAATTCCTTGATGATATACATAGACTTCATTAGAATATATATATTTGTTCTCTTTCTTTGTTGGTTTTTGATTCTTAGACAAGCTTACTATTATGCAAAATCAAGGAAGTAGCTACAAAGAGGACGCTAGCGGGGGCAAGCGTCATTTAAAAGGTATGTCACTTGTAACCCATTAAACTAGTTCATATGATGATGAAGTTTAAGGAAAAGTGTGCATTCTATTCTTTTTTGTTCTAGTTTCCTGTGGAATCTAGGGAGATCTGTTTATGTCCACATTTACCGATTAATCCGATAACAGTCCCCTGTTGTGTGGGTTGGGGTTTCCTTTTCCTTGATTTAACTGTGAGGGGTTTGAAAATCCAAACTCTCGCCGTTTCTGCTTAAATTTCTGCTCGATCTTGACAACGTATCTATAAGTTGTGCCCAATGAGGTGATGTATAGGAAATCCATTTATGTTTGAATGTATCTATGCAAACAGTCAAAGTATTTGAGCACCAAATGGGACTCATAATCTTTGATACCCAATTTGGTGCGTAGGGTATGGAAAATATTGGTGAAGTCTTGTACTGTCTGGTCCCTTTCTTGACGTAGGGTGGTCCATCTGGTGTACTGGTCCTCGTAGCTTCCAACATGGTAGTATTGTTCTGTAATGGAATCCTAGAAGGAGTCCCATGTAGGGGACACCAAGACAATTTCATATTACTCCATGACCCTTTTCTCAGAGTATGTATCCCACTAGTCTTTAACATGGGGAACGACCTTGAGGAGTGCAAAAATGATCTTTTCCTGATCGAAAAAATTGTGGAACAAAAAATATCCTTCGAGAAGATTCAACCATTTATCTACATCATTCGCATCTATAAGTCCTTCAAATAATGGAATATCAAAATTTACCTGTACCTTGAAGGGGGGTGCATGGTCGCCTGATGAAGATGCTTCTCCCATGGGTCGAAGGATCTGCGTGAAGTTGTCCATCATTTCATACCTTTGTTGCGCGAGGGCTTCCTTGAGCAACATTTTAATAGGATATTTTTCTCCATCATATTTATTTTCGTCTCCCATGGGTTTTTTTCGAGCTCGACGCGAATGATCTGGTAATGGATCTATTGGTTTGAGTCCCAACTTCTTGTACCTAGACCTTGTTAGGGACATGCACGAAGAAAAATAAATGAAGAGCAGACCGCTCTGATACCAATGATCCGGATTTAGAAGAGGAACACACATATTAACAGAATGAATACAATAAACACAAAGATAGGAAGAATAACAAAAATATCCAGTGAACAATATCTTCTATTAAATAATGAAATAAGCTGAAACTGTAAAACTGTAGAACTAAAACTTTCTCGAATGGTGATAGCTATCTCTAAGAAGAGATGTGGCTGTGACATGCATCCTTCTGAGAAGAATGGATTACAATGAGGCTCTAGAGGCCCTTTTCATATTACTCATGAATGCCAAAACCCTAGACATCCAAAAACCTAACCCTAGAAGGTGAAACGGCAAAAGTCATGTGGGCCCTATGGGTAAGTTGGTGTAATTTGGTACCTCAACTTCCTAGGGTCATAAATTTTGCATATAACATTCGTTTTGGGCATGTGATAGCCCATTGGAAAGGTATTTTAGATAAATACAGATTATGCTATCAGAATCTGACTCCGTCTATAGTATGACTGTGGTGATTCAAGAAAACAACGTTTAGGGCCCCAAAACAGCCTTGGAAGTACAACAAGATGTGATGACATGAAAACATACAAAATAAGCTAGTTGGATTAGGAGAGAGACCACCCATATCCACCTAGAGAATGTGTGAGGCTTCAGACATCCCCATAAGTGTATAACTCACAATTATAAAGTAGTACAAAGATATGTGTTGAACAAAAAACGAACACGAGGAGCTAGTTGGAATAGGTGGGTGGCCACCAATATCAACTTGGATCAGTAACTGATTTTGACAATCACACCTAAGTTTGTGCAACAGATCAGAAGGTCATTTCAGAAACAAAAATTGAAGTTGTCATTGTATGAAGAATTTTTTTAGCATGAATAGAGTGGTCTCTCATTTGGAAGAGGGCCTGGAGACGTAGCCCAAGATGGGTGAAATCTATTATCAACTCCTCCTCCTCCTCCTCCTAATTCTCCTCCACATGAGTCACCATATTCCACTGATCCTCCTCATCCTCCTCCAATTATGTCACCATCCATTGATCCATGTCCTTCTCCTCCACATGTGTCATCATCCACCAACTCCCCTCCTCCTCCACATGTGTCACAAGATTTTGATTCTTTGGAAACTATGTTCACATAGGGTACTACTGTGTTATGACCCAAGATATATGGATAAATGTAAATGATATGACCCCAAGGGGGGGCATATATGGGCCTAAATGTACATGTTATGTGTAAATATACATGTAATAGGGTTGGCCTAGTAGTAAAGGGGCCTCATGTGAAAGTGTGAACAACTATATATAAGAGATCATGTATTCATTATTGGGACATGTGAATTGTGAAGTATGAAAGGTATTTGGTTATTTGGAGGGGGGTCCCCTATTCTTTAAGGAGTTATTGTGTAACTTATTTATATTGGAGTATGTTATGACCCAAGTGGGGGCATATATAGATATTCTCCCTTCCTATGCTCTCCATCAAAGGATGGTGACTTAAGTTTTCTAATCTCTCCTTACAATATATATGACCCGTTGTTACAATATTTTTCCCCTTTCACCTTCGGTCATGTCACAACAGAGCAAGACCATATATAAAAGACATAATCTACCCTCACACACAACAATGCTATGAGAAAATAACTACTTTGAGAGAGAGAGAGAGAGAGAGAGAGAGAGAGAGAGAGAGAGAGAGAGAGAGAGAGAGAGAGAGAGAGAGAGAGAGAGA
>ML777798.1:1652244-1677727 GCA_009831015.1 Picea engelmannii | reverse complement strand
GAGAGAGAGAGAGAGAGAGAGAGAGAGAGAGAGAGAGAGAGAGAGAGAGAAGGGGATGCCTCACACCTTGCATCCTACATTTGATGTTGATCCTCTCTCTCCATCGTTGATTTTTCTCTTGATCTCTATTGGTATCAACCTGCAAAAGAATACCAAGTCTGTGTTGCAACAAGGTAGTTATGAATTTAGATCATGCATATAATATGAAAATATTAAAGTATATGAATAAAACTAAATATAAACATATTGAGATCAATTTACACATGAATAGAGGGAAAGAGAACTCTTTTATTGAAAATGGTAAAAGTGGGTAGTTACAACCTGACTCGAATCGTCGACATTGCCTCGAAGCCAACTGCCTAGGTTCCTCCATTGATCCTTCAAGCATCAACTCAGAAATATGTCCCTTCTTCATATGACCCAAAAGGGATAGGAACACACCCTATGGTCATATAAGGGAGAAGGAGTACTAGAAATAAAGTTCTAGAACAAGGGGATGATACTCATAGGATCAAGGAAAATAGGGAAACTTGTGAATTCGTCAGCATAATCTTGCACCTAGGTTGTCCTCCTAATTCATGCCCTCAAAGGTGCCTTTATACCATCCTCAAGGGGTTGATTTGGTTGAATTCCATTATTTACGGGCCCATGATATTTTGGGTATGAGCCCAACCGAAAAACTCACCCAAAAAATGTGGATTATTTTATTTTTTAATATTTTTTTATGGCATCCGTGAGTTGCAAACTAGCAAGGTGAAAAAATCCATGGTTTGCAAATTGGTGACCCATGGATGACAACAAAAATGTTTTCTTTAGATGAGTTTGATGCATGAGGATGGTATTTAAATTTGCAAGCTAGGGAAAAGGACTAAGCCATTTCACAAATGAAATTGATGTGGCAGATTGTGGTATAACATATGCCCCCTAATGTGTGAGGTCGGAAGGGAAATTGATGGTTGAAATACATTATAAATATGATAGGATTGATGTACTGAATTAGATCCAATGAAAGTTCTCAAACAAATGATCTAAGAACGTAAACCATCAACATATATCAAGAAAGAGTATTATCTTCCCAAGTCGGGCATACCCATGCTTAGGAGTGATGTAAGCATGGTCACCAAACCAAGTACACTGCATATCCATGGCATATATGAAAGTATGTTTGATGTCCATGGACACGAACAATACACAATGGATCCATGTGATATATATAAATTAGCAATCGTGGCCACGAGGAATACACAGTGGATCCATGGAAAAATTAGATCATAGCCATGAATGGATACACAGTGGAGCTATGTCTCAAAATCAAAGGATATCTAGAAAAAATGGAGTGAACAATATGATCCTCTGCAAGTACCAATGTCTAAAGGGTGGTACAATATGTTGGGTAGGAGCACAAAAGATGTGATGCTCATAATTCACCTGAATTATTCAAAACGATACATCGTCATACGAGTTTGCACCATGTGAATGGATGTGTTGGGGTTGAACATAGTGAGACACCATTTGATTACTAGTCATTTATGTATACCGTTAACAAACATGATACTAACCACCAATGGTCATAATGGGCGTCAAGGTACCATGGTAAAATATAACAATTTTGAATGAATGATCTGGAGTCGAACACCTGGTAGAATCTATCGAGCAGGGGACATTGATGTGTTCCCACTATCAATAACAAGGGAACCTACCACTGATGACTGCAAGATCCAAGGTACCAAAAATAAATCTACATACATATCCCAGAGCAATATGTGTTGAATTCAATAGGAAGAGATCCACTGGAATGAAGGAATTAAGGCATCCTCCATCATATAGCACGAGGGGTAGTAGAAATCCAAATATTTAGAAGGACTTAGACGAACAAATTGTAAGGACCAAACCGAGGTACAAATCTAGCATGCACCAAATAGAATAGTGCATGACATAGACTCTCTGAATAGTAGCCAACAATGGATACTACTAACAAAGATGAGGGATCCACCAATGGGGTCAAATGGAAACCAAGGTACTGCACAAATCCCTATGTGTAATGATTGTGGTTGACATTGAACACAAGGGAAATTAATCAGTCAAAAACCAATGATGGTTCGTCATCTGCTGAGTGTAAGGTCACATATCAATGATGGAAGTAGGCCCAGCGTGAAACTCTAGGTCATACTTCTAGAGCAACGTGTAAGAGTCGATAAGAGCAGACCCACCAACAAGAAGTTAATGAGGACCTTCTATACTAGCACAAGTGAGATACAAAGATACTTTTTATGATGAGTTGTACTTCACTGACATAGGAAGGAAGAATTTAAAGGTCAGAGACTTTCTATAGAATGGATGACTCAGGCTGAAACTTCCCTTGAACAAAAGAACGACACATTATGTGACTTAGGGAGAATGGATTATAAACTAGGATACATTTGTGATACATGAGGCATTGACAAACACTCCACATGGTTGGAAGAATAACCAACCGAAGGATATTATACTCAAGGATGAGAAAAAGTATCCTAAATCCATACTAACCCAAAATATTGAGACATTGACTCAAAGATTGTGCTTTGTTCAAGGGTGACCAGACTGCTTCTAACAAAAGAGATAGATGCTTTTCCCCCTTCTTTTTGGTTTTTTGGTTTTTTTGTCTTTTTCCTGTTATTAAAGCTTGAAAAAGAATAAAAAAATTCTATAGCATAGTGGAGGTAACGAGTGTCACGAGCAATCAATCTAGTTCCAAAGTGCAAGGAACATACCTATGCTCAATGTAAGGAATCATGTGCAGGATAAGGACACTCAGGGGATGTTTCCTCAAGGTTTAAGGTGTCGAGTCACAAAGGCATAAATTTCAAGGCTAGAAACTGGTAGGAATGCATAATCAAATGGTTCAAAGATGGCAAGATGAAGCCAACATTAGGCCTAAAATCACAAGTGGTTAAAATACAATGCAATTACAACTCAACAAAAGTTTGGAAGCCCCATTGGTGAATGAGCCAGAAAGACATTGAGAGGAATTCATGAGGCTTCAATGAAAATACATGGTGGGACTACACAGTGCTTTCAAGCCTATGAAAAAGATTGCAACATGGTTGTCAAAAGGCTAGCGAGGTACTAAATAGGACACCCATGAAGAGGTAATATCTACCATTCATAAACGACACCTTTAAAGCATCTTGAAGGTATGATGTCATGAATGAATTGGGTGGACCCTATGGCAGATATGTGAATGATACAGATCAATGCATCGTGTAGGAAGAATGGGACCTACTCTACATGCCAGTAAAAAAACACAATACCTACTGAAGAATCCAAATTTTTTTGACATAAGTAGCAACATACATTAGAGGGAGTCCAGTAGATAATGTATAGAAAAAGAATGAGAAGAATATGTGTATCTTTAATGCAAAGTCATGGCAGGGATAAAAAGGACTCCCAAGCCTAATAGAAAACTTGCATCATGGGCACCAAAATTCAAAGGGGTTCTACACTATGACACCCATGGAAGGTAGGATCTACCACATGAATTATGACACTTCTAAACATCAAAGAAGGTTCCATGTTGCAAATCAGTGGGGTCGATCCTCAAGAAAAATGAAACAGGAAACGGATAATGCAAAAATGCATGAAGGGGAAAATATAACCTATATGCCAGTTTTAAGATCATTACCTGTCATAACACATCAACATGGAACAAAAAGGTACCAAATAAAATGTCTCCAAAGTCATGTATATAATACCAAAATCACTTACCCAGAAGTTAATAAGTCCAATATAGAAGCCTTTGATAAAAACATGTGCTAAGGGATATGGAACTTGAAAACAAGAAACCCAAAAAGTACAATATGTACATAGGACCGCACAACATTGTGGCTTATGCATAGTAGTTCTCTAGGTAGAGACCATTACTAGGCTCAATCCAAGGGTTTCATTGGTAACCAACAAGTAAAGCTTCCATTTTAGGAAGAGGTCGAGGATCCATAATCATAGCTTCAAGGATAGCCTCATATAAAGGTAAATCAACATCCATGAAACCGGGGCTTGACAACTCACAAATAATAGGGCTCGAGGTCTTACAAACAACAAGATCAGAATCAAGAGGAATTTCTAAATTACTTGGGCTGATAGGAGGAAGCAAGAGCTCTCATTCCCCATTGGATAAAACACTTGATCAATTGTCGAGATCTTGTCTCGAGAAGGAGAACATAACTATAAAAATCCCATCTCAAGATCAACTGAACACTGAGGATAAGATGCCACATAATTCACCCATGTGGGGAAGAGTCTACTCAAACACTAGGAACATACAAAGGAGAACACTGGGATGAATTTGAACTAGGATGGTGATTATCAGATGAAATATGATCAATAGTGACAATTCTTCTATTGTGAGGGAAATGTATCCCACGAAATATCGTAGAAACCACAAAATTCTTCGCATAAACATAATCACACCTAATAAGTATATTAAATTCTAAAGGACCTGGCACCACTAAAATATCGACTAGAATAGTCTTCCCACCTAATGTGATAGGAAACTGAGAAAGAATCCCCAGATAGTCACTAGGCCTTCTATCTAAATCCAATAACTCACTAGTAGCTGACACAAGCTTTGGAGAACCCAAAGCTTTCAAAGACGAGGATGATGCAATACTTGTAGAGGATCCTTCATCTACAATACATCGAAGAATGAATTTCAACATAGATTCAACCAGAATCATTATCTAGAAAGGTGCAAAAGAAGGAAGGTGAGGATCTACAAGATCATTCCAATCAAAACAAACCATCCTAGGACTTGCAGGGAGCGTACTCGAAGAGAGTGGAATGCCCCCTTGTTCATAAGGTACTAAATTGGAAATGTTAAAAACATAGTTGAAAGATGCATCACTCCTTGAAAGAAGAGTGGGATTAGATGACTATTGCGTCGGCTCGACCACTTTGGAAGATTGGTCACTCTCCAAGAGAAGAGTGGGATCGATCAAAGATTGCATTTGCACAACCACTTCCTCAACCATTGGTTGAATAGGATGTGATACAACATGGTCAAAAGATGCATCACCCCCCAAAACGAGACTGGTATCGACCAAATATGGGGTCATAATGATTACTTTGTCAATCAACAATTGATTATATTGTTGGGAAACTGAAGACAACACATAACTAGAAGGTCCTTCAGACAAGGACCACACTCTTCATACCATGGAAATAACAAGAAACAAATGAGTAAGGTGATCTCCCTCACAAATATTACAAGGTAACTTGGGCTTACATTTGATACATCTAGGGTTCTTAACCGTATCAATGCCCCCAACATGACTTGCAGTGGCCGATGGTTTGCCACCAACATGCCTTATAGTGGCTAGGTACTGATCTCCAACATGACTTGCAGAGGTTGGTGATGTTTTTCCAGTATGACTAGCAATGACTAGACTCGTGCCCCTAACAAGAATTGCAGTGACTGGTTGCTTGTCTTCAACATGACTTGCATAGACTAGGCTCTCACTGATAACATGACTCATAGAGGTTGGTTGCATGCCCCTAACATGACTAACATAGGCTGGTTGCATGTCTCCAACGTGAGTAGCATAGGTTGGTGACATGACTCCAACGTGACTCACATAGGTTGGTGATTCAATGCAAGTATGACTAGAAGTGAGTGGAATTTTTCTCCCAGCATGACTCACAGAGGCTGGTTGCTTTCCCCCAAGATGACTAGAAGAGGATGGAAACATGTCTCCAACGTGAATAATATAGGTTGGTGACTTCTTCTTCTCACTCTTTCTCTTCCTATTCCTTTTATACTTTTGGTTACTAGTATCTAGAATTTCACTAGAAGAGGGAGAAGGAGAAAGAGTAAACTTAGCTGATGTAGAAGGTGAAGGATCAAAATCTGTATGATGCCCCTGAAATAAGGTGCTTATTTGAGAAGCATCAAGAAAATTTAGGACATTTAGTGTGGTCCACAACCAAATTCCTACATTCAACCAAGGAATGTTCAAAGTGGCAATCAAGGGGGAACCAATGCTTTCAAAGAATGGAAAAGCACAAGAATCCCCTTGGGTAGAGGTCCCTTGGTTGGTATCCTCAAGAAATTTGGTCAATTCATTCTTATGCATAGGTTCATCCCTTGTGGGATTGTTCATGTTCATAAAAGTCTCACACACCGACTCTCATGAACCAATGGTATAAAAACCCACACCTTCTAGGAGGTGACTCCAAACTTTTAAGAGAAATACCAGGGGTCCTTCCTGGCCAACGGAGCAGTTGGTCGACCACCTTGAATCAATGATCCAAAAGCGATGATACTGAAGAATTGGACCTACTCTTGGGTGCCTCAGATGAATCTCTTGCACGTAGAGTGAATATTCTTGGAGGGCCATCCATGTTTAGGTCACATATACAAAAGTGACACCGAGAAGGAGTCTAAGACAAGTAGAATGAAGGGTCAACTTGTTATCTTGGAGAGGACTATTGAGAAAATGACATACACATTGTATCAACATGGTTAGAGGGTTGAAAAAATGGAGACTGAGATATGAAAGATGAGGCATGGGTTTAATGAAGTCATGTGGGAATTCCAGAAGACCAAAAATATGATCACCAACACTTTGACCGATGACATTCATGATAGAATCAAGGAAATAGAGGATGCACCAACATCAATCACACAAAATTGAAGGACCAATATGACACAATTACATTGTTGAAACAAGCTTTGGCCAATGGAAAAAGTTCAGTTGTCATGCCAATGAGGATCAAGATAAAGGAACTTGAGCCATACTATGATACTCACAACACTATGTTGCTTGGCAACTTCTTTTGGGATGTTGAGCAATACTTGAAGCAGTTGAATAGAAGTTCAAACGAAGCTAAGGTGAACGTCGCTACTATGTTATTGATAGGGGCTAATCTCTAGTGGAGGAACTAGGTGGAAGACTGTAACACCCTGTTTCCCCCAGTTTGTAAAAATAACTATATTGGCCAAGAACTATGGAAAACTCAAAGATGTGAATGTTTGATTTGACGGACCTTTTTATAAAAGGTCGATGAATGTAAATTATGAATATGTGTTGCATGGATGCTGGGAGGGGGATGTGCTAAAAGAGACCATGATGGCTAATGAGAGGTGGTGGAAGGGACCTGGAATGGTTGTATTAACTTCCACCGAGTCAGTACCGTACTGGTTTTACTTGCTCAAAGACCAAAGTAAATCTCTGACCCTGGAATGGATTTCCCGTCAGATTGGTAGGTGGGGAGGCTCCTCAAGAGTTAATTAGGGGATGGGGGTGAACTGCCCATCCGTAACAGCTCCCATACCTGACCGCAGATGGGGAAATTCACGCCACATGCAATCTTGCAGAGAAAAGGCAAGACATGAAATGTGGTAAGGGTAGAAGAGGGAAGGCGCGCGTGACAGGGGATCGCGAAAGAGAAGTGGAAAAACTCTGAAAACACAGGGATTATTTTTCTGTATCAGAAGAAGGAGAGTAACCTTCGTCCTTGACTTTGATTGAGATGGAAGTAGGAGACTGAATCTCAAAGCATCGTGGTCTAGCTCAGGGGTGGCCAGTGGTAAATCCGTTTGGAGTCATTGAGCCTATGGTTGGGTGGAAACGAGCACCCCTCTCAGCAGTCGCGTCACACTTGGTGTTTCTGATAAGTATTTTATGCCTTGCATTTTGAATTGTATACCATGAATACATGCTCATGTTTATCCGCCCGTAATGATTTCTGTGTGGAATGATTGCCCGATGTTTTGATCGGAAATAATGGATGCATACTTATACTTATATGATCATAATCGGTTTACGTATAAAAGGAACGAGTTCATAACACGAGTCCGTTCCCTTGAGATTTGTTCCGTCTATCGACTCATGCTATGTCTTGGTTTTATTTCCCAAAGGCACCTCCTCCCGGGAAGTTTCCCCGCATTCTAGAGCCGGAGTGAGTTCCTTGAAAGGACTACCATTATAGTGAACCCACGAATTTACTTTACCCCTAACACAGAGTTCATAGCTCGGAGAATTAGGAAGGATTTTTAGTCAGGTCACCAAGCCTAGGGATAATTACTCAAGAAACCGTTGAAGGATCATGTGATCCAAGCCTTGTATAAGAGAGAGTAGTTCTCTCAGGTCTTCAACATTTCGACACCCAGGAAACCAAAGGGTAACACCCCTCGTTTTCGCAAATCGCTAAATCCCGGTACCCGAAACCCCAACGCGCTCTGTGGATGAGTCGGTTTTGCATGAATAGGTTTCGGCGTTTCGGCACCTGGGAAACCAAAGGGTAAGACCCCTCATTTTTGCAAGTCACGAAACTCGATACTCGAAACCACGATGCGCTTTGTGGATGAGCCAGTTTTGTGTGAATATGTTTCGACATTTCTACACTCGGGAAACCAAAGGGTAATACCCCTCATTTTCGCAAGTCATGAAATCCCGGTACCTGAAAACCCGATGTGCTCTGTGGATGAGCCGGTTTTGCGTGAATAGGTTTCGGCGTTTCGACACCTGGGAAACCAAAGGGTAAGACCCCTCGTTTTCACAAGTCGTGAAATCCCGGTACCCGAAACTCCAACACGCTCTGTGGATGAGCCAGTTTTGCGTGAATAGGTTTCGGTGTTTCGGCACCCAGGAAACCAAAGGGTAAGACCCCTCGTTCTTGCAAGTCGTGAAATCCCGGTACCCGAAACCCTGATGCACTCAGTGGAATAGCCCTAGGGCACAGGGCAGAGTCATGTGGTAGAAGGAGGAGGTAGGTACTAGTAGTTAATCAAGGGTCAACACTTGGGAATCAACATTTTGAGTCCTAAAAGAATCTAGACCGTCCATTTGTAGGGGATGCGTAGCGAATTTCTAAAGCCACCGGGGCTCTAGACATCGGAGGAATAGGAGGGAAGACCCCGCCAGAAATCCTGAAGGGTAGAATGTCAGGATTTAACCTAGGCTGTTGATCAAGATGACGATCTGGACCGTGGATTTGGATGATACCTGGTTTTCGAGTCCCAGGGATTAAAAAAAGGGAAAGGAGGAATGCTTGCATCGCGATTTCCCTGAAACGCGAAAACCCGAAAGCATTTAGAGGAATAGCACTAGGTCATAGGATCAGTCATATGGCAAGTGACCCAAGGGAGGAGCTAAGGATCTGTTAGAGCCTTTCAGGTTTTGGCATTTCGAAAGACAGATAACAAGAGAATGCTTACATTGCGATTCCCCGAATCACGAAAGCCGGAAGCACCATTTTGGTAAGGCCTGTGGTCATAGCCAATGATCACATGGAGGAGGACAAGGGAAGCGATGGTCTGCACTAGGCCCCATAGAAATTCAGGGATTCTATCCCTTGAAGAAAAGACCAAAAAAAAAGAAAATCATAGTTTCCATAGTGGGTATGTGACAAATTGGTATCAGAGCATGGTTACAACACTTGGCCTACTTGGGCTCATGAATGAGTTGCATAGAAACGCCATTTGAAGTACTCTTAAAAGGAGTAACCCTCTACCTTAACCCCCTTTATCAAATGCCAAAGTTAAGAATGAAAATTCCTATTGTGTGTATGCATTTGAAAAATATGAATCATGCGTTGATTGTGAATGAATGTAATGTTGACTAACAACAAGTGTTTTTCTTGCACAACAAGTGGATGATCAACCGTGGGAAACTGTAAACACATAGAATGGTGACACACCATGAAGTGGGGGATGGCTCCCACAATAGAGATGAAGAGTCTAACTAAAGGAGAGCGGTTGAGACCGCTCCAGATCTAGCTGAGACTGTGAGAAGCCTCATGGTCGAACTACAGTGCTGCAAGGCCGAAAATGAGAGGTTGATAAAAGAGCAAGAGAAGCAAATGGAAATTAATGTAGTCTTGTTGTAGAGCTTATCTAACATACAAAGACAATTGCAACATGGACCTGACACCAGTCATGTGGACCAACGATAGACAAAGAGAAGTTGAAGCCCACCTAGGATATGGAAATGTGGTCTTTTAAGTGGCCACACTGGGAGGAGCACCTCGAGAAAGGTCCAACCCAAAGATAAGGGACAAGCATCGTACGATTCATCTGGAAAGGAAATTAGCGACTCAGAGGGATCTTCTAGTAACTGAACTAGTTCTTATTCCCGAAGAAAACAAAAGAAGCGAAATCATTCCAAAAATCATAATCTCGAAGAATTCAAGAAGGAAAAACCACCCTCTTTCGACGATGAAATAAAGAAGGGAGAGGAAGCGGAGGCCTAGCTGCTTGGACTAAAGAAGTATTTCAGAGTCCATGACTTCTCAGAAAACTTGAAGGCCCGAGTAGCCACTTTCAACTTGAATGGAAAGGCTTCCATTTGGTGGGAATACCTTAAGAATGGAGAAGGGATTCACGAAGAAGACCTATCTTGGGAACGGTTTGAGAAATACTTCAGGAAGAAGTATCTATCGGAAAAGCATTTTGATGAAAAGACTAAATAATTCCATGAAATCAAGCTGGGACAATGCACGATAGAGGAATATGTCAGCAGTTTCCTCGAGTTGCTGAGGTACGTACCCTATATAAAAGCAGAAAAGGCAAAGGTGCAACGATTCATCAGTGGACTACCTAAGGACTATAAGAATAGGATTGAGTTTGACGAGCGAAAGACCCTAGAAGACACTATCTGAAAGGAACGATATTGTTATGAATAGCTTGGGCATCGGATAGAACCTCATGAAGGCTGGAAGCAGAAGAATAGTTCGGGATTCCAGAAAAAGGGATTTAAATCCCCAAGATTTAAAAACTATAAAAATGACTCCAGGATGAGCTTCCCAACTCGAAGTGTACACCAACAAAATTTTCCCTCCCAGAGCGGAAATAAACCTTTTGGATCTACCCCAGGAAAGATTGATAACCCGAAGAAAGAACCCTTGAAATGTTGGGGTTGTGGAGAAGAACATCTACTGAGGGACTGCCTGCACTGACAACAGAATAGTCAGAGAATTCACAATGTTCAAGAAGCTACCACCATCAATGATGTGGCTAGGAGCATGCCGCAAATTTATGCAGCCTTGGATAATAAAAAATCCGACCACCAAGCTTCAGTGGTGGAGATGGAAGGTATGATCACCAACCATCTATTGTCTATTCTAATTGACCCTGGTTCAAATTTGAGTTATATATCCCCTAAGGCTATTGACAAGTGTAAATTACAGACACATAAACACGCCAAGCCATGGTTGGTACAATTAACCACTGGAACCAAAAGAAAGGTAGCAAAGGTCCTACCAGCTTGCCAATTCACTATGGGTGAATTCCCCACCCAAGCAACCCTTAACATATTACTCCTAGGATCGTATGACATGTTGATTGGTATGGACTGGCTAGCCACATATAAATCCAGACTAGACTGTTACCATAAAACCTTAGAATGTGTAAGTGAAGAAGGAATAAGGATAACCCTTCAAGGGATCCAAAAATATGTCTCGGTGAGACGAATATCAGCTCTTCAAATGAGAAAGTATTGCAGAAAGGGATGTCCACTATATGTGGTACAGGTGTTGGAATCAGTTGAATATGAAAAACAAAGCCTCGAAGACCACCCCACACTAAGAGAATATAGAGATGTATTTTCAGAAGAGGTACCGGGTCTACCTCCGAGAAGGGACATTGACTTCTCGATAGAACTTGCACCAGGAGTAGTGCCAGTGTCTAGGACACCCTACAGGATGAGCACACCCGAGCTAGTTGAGCTTAAACTACAACTAAAAGAAATGATGGACAAAGGCTATATCCAACCCAGTGTGTCTCCATGGGGATCACCAGTCTTGTTTGTGAAAAAGAAATATGGTACCCTCCAACTATGCATATATTATAGACAACTCAATAAGGTAACCATAAGGAACAAGTACCCCTTACCCAGGATTGATGACCTATTTGATCAATTGGGAGGTGCTTCCATCTTCTCAAAGATTGACTTGAGATCTGGATACCATCAAGTCCGAATCAAGAGTGAAGACATCCACAAAGCTGCCTTCAGGATGATATATGGTCACTATGAGTTTGTGGTAGTACCATTTGGATTGACCAATGCCCCTGCCACTTTTATGTGCTTGATGAACAATGTGCTCAGCAAATTCCTAGACAAATTTGTACTGTTTTTTTATTGACGATATATTAATTTAATCCAAGAATAGAGAGGAACATGAAGAACATATTAGACTTGTGCTTCAAGTGCTAAGAGAACATCAACTCTATGCCAAATTCAGCAAGTGTGACTTTTTCCAGAAGCAAATACATTACTTAGGCCATGTCATATCTAAAGAGGGAGTAGCAGTAGACCCTGACAAGATCAGGTCTATCATGGAATGGCTTACCCCAAAGGACGTTTCAAATACCAGATCCTTTATGGGCTTAGCAAGATACTATAGGAGGTTTATAAAAGGATTCTCCAAGATTGGTTGTCCAATCACTGCCCTCCAAAAGAAGGGAGTTAAATTCCTTTGGACCCCAGAATGCGAAGAAAGGTTTAAGTCCCTAAAACATCTACTGACCCACGCACCCGTGTTGAAGATCGCCGATCCCGAAGCTGACTTCCTCATGTGCACATATGCCTGCAAGGAAGGGCTCGGAGGAGTCCTTATGCAAGGAGGAAGTGTAGTCTGTTATGAATCCCAAAAATTGAATGAGCACAAAGTCAACTATGTGACCCATGATCTAGAGCTAGCCACCATAGTGCATGCCTTAAAAATGTGGAGGCACTACCTCTTGGGAAGAAAATTTGTACTCATGACAGACCACTTTGGATTGCGATATCTGTTTGACCAACCAAAGCTCAATGCCAAACAAGCTAGGTGGATGGCCCTCCTTAGTGAGTTTGATTTTGAAATCAAACATGTTAAAGGAAAGGAAAATAAGGTGGCCGATGCCCTTAGCAGTAATATGAAAACAATTCACCTGGCAGCGGTGAGCACCTGCAAGACGAATGTCAAAGAAAGAGTCTGGAATGCACAAGAAACAAACACATTCTTCCAGACTATGACCTTGTATCTGGAGCAAGAACCCACAAGGATAAAGCATGAAGGCTACCAGATGATAGATGGAGGTCTACTAACTTATAGAAACAAATTGTATATTCCAGATTGTGACGACTTGAAGAGGTTCATAATGGATGAACTACATAAAAGACCATATACTGGTCACCTGAGATATCAGAAGATGATCACGACCACTAGGAAACAATTCTATTGGACTGGGTTAAAGAAAGACATAGCTAATTATTTAGATAAGTGCCTAGAATGCCAACAGGTTAAAGCAGAACATCGGCACCCTGCAAGATTATTACAACCTCTACCAATCCCAGAATGGAAATGGGAAACCATTTCCATGGATTTCATCACCGGATTACCAACCTCGACCAGGCAGAATGACACCATCATGGTGGTGGTGGATAAATTGAGCAATTCCACCCATTTTATCCCCGTCAAATCAACTTGCAAGGCACTAGATATTGCCAACATATTCATGAAGGAGATATTCAGACTACATGGTATGCCTAGAAAGATCGTGTCCGACAGAGACACAAAATTTACTTCCAACTTTTGGAAATTCTTGATGGCTGGTCTAGAGACCCAATTATTGTTTAGCACAACCTATCATCCTCAAACTAATGTATAGACGGAAAGAGTGAACCAAATATTAGAAGACATGCTAAGAATGCATGTAATGCATCAACCTAAAAAGTGGGAAAATTACCTGCCACTGGTGGAATTTGCCTACAATAACAGCTACCAAGAATCCCTGAAGACAAGTCCCTTTGAAGTCCTCTATGATAGACTGTGCAACACTCCAGTCAGTTGGAGTAACCCAGTAAACATAATTACTATTGGACCCGACATGTTGAAATAAATGGAACAACAAGTGATTCAAATAAAACAAAATCTAAAGGTCGCTCAGAACATATAGGAAAGTTACGTCGACCAAAGGAGAACTCCAAGAGAATTCAAGACGAGAGACCACGTATATCTCAGAGTTAGGCCCAGGAAGAGTTCCCTGAGGATAAAGTTGGCACCTCAGTATTGTGAACCCTTTGAAGTTCTAGATAGAGTGGGAATTGTAGCCTATAGGCTAGCACTTCCTCCCACAGTAAAATCACATAATGTTTTCCATGTTTCATTATTGAAGAAATATGTACATGATTCTAATCATATAATTGACTGGTCTATGATCCAGGTGGAACCGGAGGGAGAATTCCTGCCAGAACCTCAATGCATACTGCACAGAAGGGAAACCCCACTTAGGAACCGAACCATTGCACGGGTCAAGGTGCAGTGGAAACATTTTGGCCCAGATGAGGCTACCTAGGAAATGGAAGATGCCATGAAACATGCATATCCGATTTTGTTTACTTCTATACATACACCTCATATTGATAGATAGAACATTGAGGACAATGTTCCTTTAAGGGGGAGGGAATTGTAACACCCTATTTCCCCTAGTCTGTAAAAATAACTATATTGGCCAAGAACTATGGCAAACTCAAAGATGTGAATGTTTGATTTGACGGACCTTTTTATAAAAGGTCGATGAATGTAAATTATGAATATGTGTTGCATGGCTGAGAGGGATGTACTAAAAGAGACCACAATGGATAATGAGAGGTGGTGGAAGGGATCTGGAATGGTTGCATTAACTTCCACCGAGACAGTACCGTACTGGTTTTACATGCTTAAAGACCAAAAAAACTCTCTGACCCTGGAATGGATTTCCCGTCAAATTGGTAGGTGGGGAGGCTCCTCAAGAGTTAATGAGGGGATGGGGGTGAACCACCCATCCGTAACAGCTCCCAGACCTAACCACGGATGGGGAAATTCACGCCACATGCAATCTTGTAGAGAAAAGGCAAGAGAGGAAATGTGGTAAGGGTAGAAGAGGGAAGACGCGCGCGACAGGGGATCGCGGAAGAGAACTAGAAAAACTTTGAAAACATAGGGATTATTTTTCTGTATCAGGAGAAGGAGAGTAACCTTCATCCTTGACTTCCATTGAGCTGGAAGTAGGAGACTGAATCTCAAAGCATCGTGGTCTAGCTCCGGGGTGGCCAGTGGTAAATTCGTTTGGAGTCACTGAGCCTACGATTGGGTGGAAACGAGCACCCCTCTCAGTAGTCGCGTCACACCTGGTGGTTCTGATAAGTATTTTATGCCTTGTATTTTGAATTGTATACCATGAATACATGCTCATGTTTATCTTCCCGTAATGATTTCTGTGTGGAATGATTGCCCGATGTTTTGATCGGAAATAATGGACGCATACTTATACTTATATAATCATAATCGGTTTATGTATAAAAGGAACGAGTTCAGAATATGAGTCCGTTCCCTTGATATTTGTTTCTTCTATTGACTCACGCTATGTCCTGGTTTGATTTCCCGAAGGCACCTCCTCCCGGGAAGTTTCCCTGCATTCTAGAGCCGGAGTGAGTTCCTTGAAAGGACTACCATTAGAGTGAACCAACAAATTTACTTTACCCCTGACACGAAGTTCATAGATCGACGAATTAGGAAGGATTTTCAGTCAGGTCACCAAGCCTAGGGATAATTACTCAAGAAACTGCTGAAGGATCATGTGATTTGAGCCTTGTACAAGAGAGAGTAGCTCTCTCAGGTTTTCGGTGTTTCGACACCCAGGAAGCCAAAGGGTAAGACCCTCATTTTCGCAAGTTGCGAAATCCTAGTACTTGAAACCCTGACATGCTTTGTGAATGAGCCAGTTTTGCATGAATAGGTTTTGACGTTTCAGCACCCGGGAAACCAAAGGGTAAGACCCCTCATTTCCGCAAGTTTCAAAATCCGAGTACCTGAAACCCCGACGTGCTCTGTGGATGAGCCGGTTTTGCGTGAATAGGTTTCGACATTTTGGCACCCAAGAAACCAAAGGGTAAGGCCCCTCGTTTTCGCAAGTCGTGAAATCTCGGTACCCAAAGCCCCGACGCGCTCTGTGGATGAGACGATTTTGTGTGAATAGGTTTCGACGTTTCGGCACCTGGGAAACCAAAGGGTAAGACCCCTCATTTTCGCAAGTCACGAAATCCCGGTACCCAAAACTTCGACGCGCTCTGTGGATGAGATGGTTTTGCGTGAATAGGTTTCAGTGTTTCAACACCCGGGAAACCAAAGGGTAAGACCCCTCATTCTCGCAAGTCGCGAAATCCTAGTACCCGAAACCCCGACGCACTCGGTGGAAGAGCCCTAGGTCACAGGGCATAGTCATGTGGTAGAAGGAGGAGGTAGGTGCTAGCAGTTAACCAAGGGTCAAAACTCGGGAATCAACATTTTAGGTCCCGAAAGAATCTGGACCGTCCATTTGTAGGGGACGCGTAGTGAAGGTCTAAAGCCACTGGGGTTCTGGACATCAAAGGAATAGGAGGGAAGACCCCGCTAGAAATCCCAAAGGGTAGAATGCTGGGATTTAACCCAGGCCGTTGATCAAGTTGACGATCTGGACTGTGGATCTGGATGATACCGGGTTTTCGAGTCTCAAGGATTAAAAAAAGGGAAAGGAGGAACGCTTGCATCGCAATTTCCTCGAAACGCAAAACCCTGAAAGCATTTAGAGGAATAGCACCAAGTCATATGATCGGTCGTATGGAAAGCGACCCAAGGGAGGAGCTAAGGATATGTTAGACCCTTTTGGGTTTCGACATTTCGAAAGACAAAGAACAGGGGAATGCTTACATCGCGATTCCCCGAATTGCGAAAGCCGAAAACACCATTTTGGTAAGGACTGTGGTCATAGACAATGGTCACATGGAGGGGGAAAAAGGAAGGGATGTTCTACGCTAGGCCCCATAGAAATTCTTGGATTCCGTCCCTCGAAGAAAAGACAAAAAAAAAATAAAATCATAGTTGTCATAGTGGGTATGTGACAAAGAATTGGTAGCCAGGAGGATCATAGAGAAGATAAAAAAATGGGTAGAGATGAAGGCAACCTTGAAAACATTGTTTGGTCTAGGAAACCAAGCATGGATCGCAAGAAATTAGTTGTTGGCTCTTAGCTATGATGGTAAGATTCAAGCCTACGTCAAGGAGTTCATAGGGATCATGTTGGAGATCAAAGATATGTCGGAAGAAGACAGACTTTTCCACTTCATGAATGGTCTACAACCATGGGTGAAAAGTGAGTTATGAATCCATAATGCGCAGAATCTTGTGACAACCATCACTACAACAAACAAACTAATGGAATTCAGGGGTGAACCCAAGACAGGTCCTAGGAGAAGTGAGGACGCCCAAAGTGAGAAGAAACAACAAGGGAAGGGGAAGAATAAGGACAAAGGAAAGGAAAAGATGTCCAAGGGCAATGATAATAATGCCAGGAAAATGGAAGCATTGAAAGAGAAGAAGTTGATTTCATGTTGGATTTGTGCCAAGGAACATTATGAGAAGAATTGTCCCTTGAAACAAAATTTGAATGCTTTGGAGAAGGAAGACAACCCATATTTTGGGGTCTTGCAGGTCTTGAATGTTGTCATGGAAGGTGGATCTACGAAGAGCCAAGAGAAAGATGAAACAAGAATTTTCTATTCGCAGGTCGAACTCAATGGGAAGTTAATGAAAACTATTGTGGACAATGGGGTGACTCATAACTTCTTAAGGGAGGATATGGTACATAGTCTTGGGTTGTAGCCTGAACCAATGCAAACAACCTTCAAATTAGCCAACTCAAGTGTAGATAGGGTCATTAGTGTGGCCAAGGATGTCTCATTGAAGCTTGGTGACTAGTGTGGAAGGATGATTTTCACCATTGTTCCTATGGACGATTTTGAGGTTGTGTTGGGAGATGAGTTCATGAGTAAGTAAAAGGCATCACTTATTCCTCACATGAACAATTTGGCCATTTTCTTAGGACAAAATCTATGTTTGATTCCTTCCATGAGGAGGAAGAAAGGGGGTACGTGGATATCATCCTTGCGGTTGGTTGTTGCAAAAAACTAGAGAGGAAAACCTTGTGGGGGCAAAATTGGATGATGTGAGGTGATGGTAGGATAGCCCAACATAGAGAATGAAAGGAGACTTGTGTCAATGTAATGGAGTCCTTTCGATGTTGAAGACATAGTTGGAGATCTGGATAAGGTAGTGGATGTCTTGGCAGATTTCTATTTGAAGTATGAAGAATCGCAACGAATATTGGAGGAAGTCACAAAGTTGAGGATGCTAGATCAATTAATTAAACAAGAGGAGAGACCATTCATGGACCAAGAGGATGTGAGGGAGACACAAAAAACTTGGTGGAGTAGACCCAAGGAAGAGGCTAATTCGTTCTCTAGTGAACTTGGACATAGTGAATGGATGTATGACCCTAAGTTGGAATGATTTCTTGAGGAGTGTGAAGGAAAAATCAGTTCAAGTATACCACTTCTTATGCATATAACACAGAAGTATTGTGACTCTCTATCGATTACATCGAAACAGATTAGAGATGAGGGAGATGACTCAACCATGCATCATCCTTCACCTTCAAACTAGATAACAACACATTGGCTCACTATCTTGGTGGGGGATAGTGAGGCCTTTGGGGCGCCTTGAGGAGGTGCCTTGGTGAAGTCTGTTGCGAATGTAGTTTGGGTGACTTAATAGATTGGAGATAAACAGTTGCGAATGTGGCAAGTTTGTGAACAAAAAAATGTGTTTGAGTGTGAAGATGTGAGTTCTTTTGGCATAAGCGCGATGATTGGAATAACTACCCAATCAGCCAAAGACATAAGGAGATCCAATACATGGAGCATGAGAAAACAAATTAAAGTATGGAAGAAATAGTTATTCAGTGAGACACGACACTTCCTAGACTCATGTAACTTCCTAAGGGGAGTTTTCCTTGACGAAAGCAATGGGAGACAACAGTTTTTTAGTAGTGACGAGATTCGAATATGGGGAGGAGGTGTCATGTATATCGATGGGTGTGCTCAAGGACAACAACAACTTGGAGTGGATGAGGATGTAAATCCCTCCATGACACCCACCAAGCACGTGTGCTCCTTGAGAAGACTTGGAGACTAGTCAGTCAAGAGAACACAAGGGACATGCGATCAATTGGGTGAATGAAGTCATATAGGCATGGGCAAGAGCACCTTGGGTACATGATAGTGACGTGCCAACACCAAGGGGGAACATGCGTCACTTTCCTTGTGATGGATGGTGGAGACTTGAATTGTGTTTGAGAAAGGGTGGGGCAACTTGGGCGTGCACCGAAGGAGTGGATCCACTTTCCCTTGGTAGCATGGGTGTATTGGAGAGGTTGAAACACCCCATCGACACACCCATGGAAAGTCACATCAATCAGTTCGAGGAAATGCAAGGGGCAAGGGCACACTAAAGAGGTTGGGGTGCGTCGGCATGAGGAGCACACCTAAGGTTGGGGTGGCATTGGTTCCAAAAGGACGTGAAGGTTTGATGAGTGCATGTGTTCGTGGGTGCACTGGTCCACGAATGGGCACATTGGTTCATTTGGGCACACCGATCTGTGAAGGGATGCAACACCCCAAAGAACACGTCAATTCACAAAGGTGACATTTAGAGTCCATATAAGAACACAAGGGTGCACAACTAAGGAAGGAAGGAATGAAAAGGCATAGAGGGAATAAGCCAAGTGACCAAGGAAGAGTTCTAAGGAAAGAGAAGACAAAATGTAGAGCTGTGAATAAATGGAAGACAAGTATCTAAGAGTGGGATACACAAGGGGAGTTTGAGGAATTATTGTCATAGGTCTGGGTGAGGCATGCTATGAGGTAGAAATGAAAGTCTGTGTTAACTTGGTGAATTATTGAGATAGAGAAGAGACGACGAGTTTGTGATGGGCACATGTCTGGGGCACACCGCAGGAGTTGCGAAAGTTATTTCAACATAGATACTTGGTGGGGAGAATTTGTGTATGAGTGTCTTGGTGAGGTGAGGTGAGTCATGTGACTCTACCCAAGTTGTAACCCGAGCCAATAATGCTCATATTGTAACTTTTCACAATAATAAAAATTAGTTGGGTGTTAGGCATGTCTTGTGTCACCTGCACTATATCTGTGTGTCTCTTTTTTGTTTCACATGTTCATGGATGTATGCTTAAATGACTAAGTGTTAAGACTGGTAACAATTTGTCTAAGTATACAAGTGATTTGCATAGAGTACGAGTGAGACTTTCTCGTAGCCTACAACAGAGTCTGGGTATGCTCCAAGTGAAGAGGCATAGTTTGAGAGAAGTATCCTTGGTGTTTCCAAGCAACCAAGTGAGAACCGTTGCAATGTCACACACCCTGAGGAGGTGTACGATTGCAAGATCTAAGAAGGCTTCTTGTGGGGTCGTGACAATTCTCATGTAAATGTAGTGCTAGTATTGTTTTATATTATTTTTCATGTTAATATGGTCATTTTGTTATTTTATAACATTTTTATAGTAAATTTAGAAAGTATATATCAATTAAATATAAGTTTTAGATGGATTTTTGATAAATTAAATATTTTTATAATTTTTTTTTTTAAATTAATTAAATAAGTAGGATATTATTAAAATTGATAAGTATTAAATTGTTTTTATGACATAAATGCTTCACTTTCATGACATCCCAATAACATGGTGTGGTGGATTCACTAATGGACATTATTATATTACATATGTTCATCTTAGAGATTTTACCAAAAAAATGCAATATATTGCTTAAAATAGAGGGTTCAAGGGGTGTTTTTAACTAGAACTTAAATTGGCTCTAAGTATATATAAACTTATACTAAAAGTATACTAAAATACAAAAACAACTTCTTAGAATACTTCTAGATATACTCGCTGCAAACTTCCTTTACAAATTTCCCTAACAAAAAAACTATTCTAAAAAACATTTAATGATGGACTAATTCAGTATCTAGAACCTCCTGCACTCGACCGTGAGGATAAATATTTCCTTCGATATCCATTGGTACTGTGTCGCGACCCCCCTGATCATCCTCTAAGTTTCCAATTTGAGACACTGTTGAAGCTTGGTGGTAGGAGGCTGACTGAGAGCGCTGAGGCTGCACCAAAGACCTGAGATGTTGGCATTCCAATTCCAAATTGTCTATGTGTTGAATATGTACCCTGAGCAACTAATACAATTCCTCCATTTTAGTCATAACCTACTAAATGGTCAACTTATTAGCCTCCCCCACTTCCTTGTGCCGACAAAGAATGTGCTTCACTTCACTCCAAAAGGGATCCATTATGTAATGGAGCAGGAAACTAGAACTTTTGGGCCACGACCCCCAACAACACCAACTTCCAAAAATAACCAAAATAGGAACGAGGGAAGAAATACTAGAGCGACCAGACCACCTCCCATAGGAAAACCAACACCCATGACTGGAAAAACTAGAATCAATAGAATAGTTTGCTAAATCAGAACCCAGATAAACAAGGGCATGAATTCGTGAAAACGAGAATCAAAGGGAAAGAACCTAGTGACCAGGGAGGTCCTAGCCAAAGCCCGAATCAAAACCAACATTGAGTTGTGACCTCCAAGGAGAACATAACTCCACCCACCAACGACCACAAATCCACCTTGAATCTGCAACATAAAGAAATATTCTTCTCTGCCTCAAGATGGGAATGGATTCATTACCAGAACCAATGAATAACCCTCCATTGCACAAGTTCAAATGAATGCTCTTGGAAAACTTGAATCCGTTCAAGTGTGAGAACTACACAATCATGTAGAACTTCCATACCAGTGAGCCACCAAATGTCCCCTCTAATAAATGAGCCTTCCATGTGATCTAAGGAATGGGAAGCTTGCCCTTAACCTCGTTTACTAAAGTTTCACCCTCCTCAAGGCTAGCACCAATATTAGCCATGCGATCGACACATGAATTGAGTTCACGTAATATGTGGAATAGGGAGAATTCTTCAAAGTCCTCTAGGAGAGCAAGGACACAAGACAAGATGCTTGAAAAACTATTGTTAACAATGATGGTTCTTCTAATGATCACCCTAATCACCAACATGGAATCGCCAAGAATAATGAGCTTATGAAGATGCATTTATTTTTCTATTTAAAGGCCTTTCCAGAGGACATAAGTCTCGACCGAGTTGTTAGAAAGGTTACCTAATCCCCAAGCATGAAATGCTAGCGAATTTCCTCAAGGATCACGAATAATCCCCCACACCTTCCACCCCTTTAAGATATTAAAAACATATAAATATGAGAATTTAGAATTAGGTATCAATCAAAGGTAGATTGTTTGGATATGTACCTTCAAACTACATTAACCTAAATCCATAAAAATCCACAACAATATATTCATTCTTCTTAAATGTTTTTTTTATCTTTTTTATTGTTAAATGCTAATTGTTTCTCATGAAATTATAAAACTTGGCCAAAATCAAGTATTCCATTAAAAAAAATTCATTAAAAAATCAAATAGATGTACACCTATAACATTTAAAAATGATTTTGCCCCACTTACTAAGAAGTGTGATGCAAAGGTTGCCATACTAATGAAACACTAGTCTAGATGCTTTAAGATCTACAACGATATATTATTTCTCCTTAGAACGTTTTTTATCTTTTCAATTGTTTGATGCCAACTATTTCTTGAGGCATTGCAAGACTTCGCCAAAAATCAAAGATTCGATTAAAAAATTCATGAAAAAACAAATATTTGACCGAGACAAAAAAAAAAAAATACTTATAATGAGTTTTTGTTAAGTAAAAATAATTAAAGAATAGGGATGTACATTTAAAAGCTTGTTAGGTAAAAATAATTAAAGAAAAGGATTTACACTTATAATTTTTTAAAAAGTGTTGTTTAGTTGTTTTATATAATGGTTTTTTTTGTGATGATATAAATTTACATTATAAATTTATATGAATTATTATTTTTTGTTATTTAAAATTTATTTTTGAATGCAAAAATGGATTTAACATGCTTCAGATTATATAGAAATCATCACTCAAATCTACAAATTTAACAATTTTTTATTGAATTTCAGACAAATATTTCTGGAAAAATCCCTCATTTTGTAGAATGTTTAACCTATAGCTTTTAAAAATGATTTTTCCTCACCCACTAAAAAGTACACTAAAATATATGATGTAAACATTGATATACTAATGACTTAAAAGTCATTTACTTCTATGTTAATTTTATTTTTAATGAAAAAAGAGATATGATTTGGTTAATTTAGACTCTTTCAATTATATTGGTTGATGAAAAAAAATTAATATGATAAAATTTTCCATTAATTTATTGATTAAATTAAAATAAAGATTAAAAAATATTCCATCAATTTTTTTTGAAAAAATAATGTTATTAGAATTTTCATTAATATTAAATTAATTTATTAATTTTATATTAAAATAAAAACTAAAGAATAAAAATATTATATTCATATAGAGAATTTTTTATTAAAATTTATAAAAAGTTTTCATGTAATAATAATAATAAAATATTAAAAATTTAAAAAAGAATGAATGCTTATATTATTTGATAAAAATTTAAAAAATAATGAAGGTTTATATTATTTAATAAAAAATAAAAAATATATATAATGAAAAACAGATTTAAAAAATAAATTATCGATACTTTTTAATAAATAATAATAATAATAATAATAATATTTTTAATAAATAATGATAATAATCTAATTTTAAGTTAAAACTAAACTAGATATCAATATTAAATTAGTTTATAGAACCTCTTGTTTGTAAGTCAATAGAACTTCTCAATTTAAAATTTTAACTTAAATATTTTATAAATTATATTTCACCAAAATAATTTTTTAAAGATAAAAATAAATTATCAAATTAGTTTATATAACCTCTTGTTTGTAAGTCAATAGAACTTCTCAATTTAAAATTTTAACTTAAATATTTTATAAGTTATATTTCATCAAAATAATTTTTTAAAGATAAAAATAAATTATCACCAATTTAATGTCTAAAATAACCTTAAAAATATATTATTATTATTAATTTCCTTCGGACAACTATAACATAATAAAAAATGGTTTCCCATACACATGCACATCCACATCATTACTCATAAAGGGCTAGGCCAACTGGCCAAGATGTGTAAGTTCATCCAGGTGCCATAACCCAGAAGGACACCACACAATATTTTTTATAAAACTGCAAAATGCTGACCAGCTTTGGGCATAACAAAAATTATGTGTTTCCCTAAAATGTGAAGTAAGCAGCATTGGGAAGAGTAACCGCTTTCCTTAATATTGTTTTACTGGAAGAATGAGTGTTTTCCATAGATTGTGTTACGGGACCGTAAAGAATTTATTATCATTCATCAAGCATGGGTGAGTTGTACAGACTGGATGGGCTGAGCGGGTGATGGGAATGGCATTTACTCCCTCCTGATAATTCTAGAAAAGAAAAGAAAAAAGACGACCACAATATGCAGACTGCCAGAAAGATTTATCTTCTCCTCCCTATAAATTGAGACCATCCTCTGCATTGTATTGCAATCAGTGAAGAAGAAGATAGGCATATATACAGCAGGCTTTTGGCTTTTTATTGTGTGTGGACGAATATACACATATATTATAATTATTCTTCACTCGTGTATATACCCCATCTGGGTGTCAGCAGCTCCCATGGCTTCTGCAAGTAGGCTGTTTGTCTTATATTTTGTGATGATGGTATTCGTTGTTCAGGTAACAAGTGTTCTTCCTGTATTGCCATTTGAATTTAAATGTTTACTGTGATATAAGTATTCTATTCTTTCATGGAATTAATTTTCTTCTCTGATCCTCGGAAGTTCTCTATTGCTCATTGCTGGTTGATGAAACAGATATATCTGGAAGCTGCTGATGTTGGAGCTTCTACAGCAGCTGGAGTAAGTATATATCTATCACTGAGTTCGGTCTCAATTATCACATGGGTGTAATTCATTCACATAAGGAGTAACATTCATGAAGAGATTTTACCAGAAATGTTAAGAACGTTTTAAGAGGTCATAATCTGAGTAGACCTAATAGTTAAGAAAGTGTGCTTCTTCTTAAATACCAGTAGAATTTCTGGGTTGAAGAGATCTCATACATCAATTTGATGTTTGGCTTGGCAGTAACCTTAAAAATAGATTATTATTATTATTATATAGAGAGAACTAATCATATTTAGTTTTATGTAACCTTAAAAATAGATTGTTATTATGATTATATATATAAAAAACTAATCTTATTGAGTTTTCCTTTTCCCTGATTCCAGTTGCAAACAAATGGGATGAACAGGAGTCTTCTGCAGACCATAGGTATATATGCTCTTAAAGTAATAGATTATATAATCTTATGTATAATTAGTATCATTATTTGATGTTGTTGTCCCTGTTGTTTTAAGTTTTCCCTGTGGATTAAGGCTTCTGTTTGACATCCATTGTTGATGTTATTTCTTCTGTTGCTTCAAGTTTTTCTTGTCAATTCAACGTTCATTTGAGACATGATCAGTTGTTGTTATTGCTTTAACTTTTTCCAACATCATTTGTTATTGTTTTTTTAACTTTTCCTTATAAA
>ML777798.1:1636920-1648648 GCA_009831015.1 Picea engelmannii | reverse complement strand
ATGATTGGAAGGAAAAAGTGTCATATATCAAAATTCCATCTAGTGTTTTCATTTCATACTAATATACGATTATCAATATATTATGGTGAAAATGCATGTGTAATGATTTCATTTGAAAGCGAAAAGTGTCATATAAAATATTCATGTGTAATGAATTTATTTAAAAATGGTAAAGTGGTTTATATGGGATGTCTACATCTAATGATTTTATTTCAAATTAATATAATTAATATATTTATGAATATATTATTATGATATTGCAAAAGTATATGTAATGGTTTCATTTCACATTTGTATAATATCAATATATTTTTACAATAATGAAAGATGAGTACAAGAAATTTTTGTGATAACGAAAGATGAACTTAAGAAATTGAAAATAATTTTGTGATAATGAAAAATGAGTATAAGAAATTGAAAAGAAACATTTCTTCATGTTTTAAAAAAATGTTTTTTTTGTTAAATTTTTAATTTTTAGTATGAAATTCGGTAAAAAGAAATTTATAGATTTATAAAGAACAAGCATATTATAAGTAGGATTCCAATATAGGTGGAAATAATAACATTTTTTTTTTTCTTCTTTTCAACAACCATCGCTAGAGTAGGGGAAAACCCCTAAACACTTCCTCTCATTTGGGTAAACCCTAGAAGAATAGGGGAAAACCCCTAAGTACTTCCCCTCATTTGGTTAAACCCTAGAATATTCAAGGCACGTGGTAGGTCAACAACAAGGCTTGAAGCACTACAAGGAGAACACCTTCTTGTGGAGGTTTGTACAAAATCTCCCCAAAAAATCTATCCCTTTTTTGTTTATAGCGAAGGTTCTTAGTGGAGGTGGACGACTAGAGGTTTTTATAGAGGTTTTTTTTATAGATGTGCCTTTAAGGTGCATACACACTGGTGCGTACATAAACAATAAAGCATCAGCGCTTCAATGTTCAAAATCAACATCATACATGATCCAGGTAGATCTAAGAATGATAAAAAATTGACAGTTTGAAATATTGATGAAAATGACCCCATTACGTAGATCTTGACAAGATATTTCCAACGCAACTTGAACATGCTCAAATGGACGTCATATGAGAAAGATACGGTCTTCTAAAGTTTTGACAAAACAGGCAAAAAAGGCAAAAGGAGGTGCCACACGGCATCACTGGAAGGATGACACATGGCATTGTATGGATGGACACATGGATTATATGGCACTGACAGGTGGTAGTATGGTGGTGACAGGGCAACTAACTAGGTGTGCGTTCAGATGATGTGGCCCAATTAGAGGTTACCACATGGCACCTCCAATTGGCCAATGTGGCGTAAGGGAATCAAAATTTGTTGGGATCGATAGGAATCAAACCCCAACCTCATTAGAACAGTCCAATAGTCTTAACCAATATGCAAAACTGCGCCATCGAATATGTCGAACAAGAATCTTCTATCTAAATTTTATTGTAACTGATATGCCATAACGTGGGTGCGTCGATCGGGATTGACCCCACGACCTTCGAACTTATGGCATGCCATTTTAACGAACGTGCCAATAACGTTTGTTATAAATCCTGCCAAGGAATATTTCATTTAAGTTTTATTTAAACGCCCAACCAAAATGTAACAACGATCAAGGGGGTTTGACCCCTCGACCTTCGCTATATAAACTCAACACCCAACCATTACACCACAATGTTATTTGGTGCCAAGAAACTCTGTCATTTCGGTTTTGTTATGTTTTTCTTAGTCTTTTGAGAGATATCGAGTGTTTATAGTCAAAATATTCAGTCTTCCGAGGCGTAACTGATCCAGATTTAGGAGCAGAATGAAATGATTAATAGAATGAATACAATAAACACAGAGATAGGAAGAATAACACAAATATCCAATGAACGATATCTTCTATTAAATAATGAAATACGTTGAAACTGTAAAACTGCAGAACTGAAACTTGCTCGAATGGTGGTAGCTATCTCTGAGAAGAGATGTGGCTGCTATGCACATCCGTCTGAGTAGAATGGATTAAAATGAGGCTCCAGAGGCCCTTTTCATATTACTCATGAATGCCAAAACCATATACATCCAAAAACCTAACCCTAGAAGGTGAAACACCAAAATTCATGTGGGCCCTATGCGTAAGTTGGTGTAATTTGGTACCTCAACTTCCTAGGGTCATAACTTTTGCATACGACCTCCGTTTTAGGCGCGTGATAGCCTGTTGGAAAGGTATTTCAAAGAACTACACATTCCGCTGTTAGAATCTGACTTCGTCTATAGTCTAACTGTGGTGAGTCAAGAAAACAACGTTTAGGGCCCCAAAATAGCCCTGGAAGTACAACAAGATGTGATGACATGAAAACATACAAAATAAGCCAGTTGGATTAGGCGAGAGGCCACCTGTATTGACCTGGAGAATGTGTGAGGCTTCAGACAACCCTAGAAGTGTAGAACTCACAATTATAAAGTAGTACAAAAAGACGTGTTGAATCATAAACGGACATGAGGAGCCAGTTGGAATAGGTGGGTGGCCACCAATATCCACTTGGATCAATCCTCCTCGCTTAGGAAGCAATGGTATCCATTGCGTTGAGTTCCTCCATCAGGTGAGGAAACTTCTACTGGATTTGGCCTCGGGTGAGCCATTTGCCTTGGTGTAGGAGTTGCCCTACCTTGACAACTCGATAAAGTTGGATCTGTTGCTGGTGAGTGCCTTTGACCTGTGTGTCCACTATCTAATCAGTGGATGCTTGTTCCATGCAATCAGGGTTGAGCTCTGTTGGTGTCATTTGTTCGATGATATCAGTGGTGTCCAATAATGGTGGAAAATATGGCTGAAGGATTCCACATTGAATATTGGATGCAGACCAAGGAAGGGTGGAGTATTGAGCTCAAAAGAATTTCTACCCACAACCTTGGTGATAGGGTAAGGCCCATAACAAAGTGGATGAAGCTTCCGATGGGGCCCGATGAGATGTTCCTTCTGTAGATGTAACCAGACTTTGTCGCCAACTTGAAACTAGTGTGGTACCCTATGTTTATCATGGTGCTTCTTGTACTTAGCATTGGATTTCTGCAAAATATCCTGGACCTGTTGGCGGATGTGCTGAATCCGCTCAATAAATCTGGTGGCTTTGTCGATGGCAGAATGAACATGGGAAGAGTCTATCTGTGCAGTGGAAAGAGGAAGTGAAACATCAATGCATCCCAAGGTTTGGAATCCTAGACCCACTTGAAATGGGCTATGGTCGGTGGAACTATGGAGAGCCCGGTTGTAATTGTGTTGGACATATGGGAGACTCTCGTCCCATGTATGGGGATGCTTAGAATTATACATGTGCAGGAAGTGCATAATCATCCGATTGACAACCTCAGTTTAGCCATCGGTTTGGGGGTGGAAAGAAGTGGATTTTGTGAGCTTAGTGTCCAACAGAGACCAGAGAATCGACCAAAAGTTGTTGAGGAACCTGTTGTCTTGGTCGAATATGATGGTCTGTGGTATCCCAAAGTGAACCCAAACTCGTTCGAAGAAGATCTTGGTAGTATCTGCCGATGTGACATTCTTCTTACAGGCTGTGAGGATGGCCATCTTCGAAAATCGATCAATGACCACAAACACGCAACCATATCCATTCTTGGTGGATGACAAACCATACATGTAATCCATGGAGATGGATTCCCATGGCTTCTCGGAATAGGAAGAAGGGTGTATAAGCCTTGCTTCTTGATGGTCGACTTGGAAATGGCGCAGGCAGTGCAAGATCTGATATACTTGCTAACGTACTGTTGAAGTTTTGGCCAATAAAAATGTTTTTGAAGAACGGCCATAGTTTTCTCTATGCCAAAATGTCCTGCAACCCGACTGTAGTGGGCTTCCTAAATCAGATTTGCACGCTCACTTGTAGGAACACATAGATGGCCCAGGTGTCATAAGAGTCTGTCCTGAATGTGAAAATCAGTGATAGTGGTGCATGTACCCAAGAGCTGATATGTGGTGGTGAATTCCAGATCTTTTTGGTAAAGTTGGGGCCACTTTGATGTTTCATGTCCACAGGAATGGAGCACAATGGTAAGTGCAGCCATATGAGGCCGACTGTGGCAGTCAATGACATGATTGGAGATACTTGTCTTATACTTGATGTTGAGATGGAATTGTTGTAGGTAGGTGGACCACTTCTCATGGCAGACATTCTGCAATTTCCCCTGTGTCTGTATGAACTACAGAGGCTTGTGATCAGTGTGTATGATCGTCTCTGTCCCCAAAATGTAATGTTTCCATTGACGATAGGCTTGTACAATGGAATACATTTCCTTGTCATAGGTGGGGTATTTCCGAACAGTATCAGAGAGTGTCTCACTATGGTATGTGTTGGCATAGGGGCAGAACCAGGGTTCAATGCTACAATAGTGCACCAACAAAACCCTAACTATCGACCCTTTCGACAACACCTGCGAAGCAGATGAAGTCTCACCCAAGGTAGAGGCAGGGGTGGTTGTAGGAATCAAGTGTCTGCAACCTTAGCTGGGACACAGATCTATGATTACGCACTTAACAAAGCACTTAGAATTAATAGTTCACCTAGAATTCACCCTTATCCCACTTCACAGATAACATAGAGCATCGCAGTATATACTTAAATCTAAGATAATTTAGCACTTGGCAGCATATAACAGATCAGATCCAATAGACCAGCACTAAGCATCTCCATACATATCAAATCTAACATTCATTCACATCTCATAAGCACAAAGAATAAATAGATCTATCTAATCATGTCATAGCACTTAGCAAGAGAGGGAAAACACTTGAAAGTAACAACACAAAGCACGACACACAGATTTACGTGGTTCACCCCCACCCTGGGGCTACATCCACCAAATCTTCTTCTCTATTAGTATCTTCAATCGTTAGTTACAACACAAAGATATCAAAACCTTACTCTGTGTAGGATAGGAGATCTGCGCACACCTCGCCAGATCCTCCTTCCCCATGTAGATCTAGCACAAAGCCTTCTTTCAATCTGTGCACTCAACACTTACAACACTTGCACTCAACTCTGCAAGTTACTCACATAGATGCCAATCTAGCACTTAGCTTCTAGTCATCTCTCTACTTACATCGCCTAGCTACTTATTTATATATTACAAAAGTGGGCCTAAACGTGGGTAAACCCACAGGCCGACATCCCTTTCCCATTACATATTCCCAAAAATCCAAAAAGGACCCAAAGTGGGCCAAGATCCCGTGATTTCTTCTTTGCTTGGCACTTTGTCTTTGACAGGCTGTCGAAGTCCCCAAAATGATCAAATATGATCAATCATTCCTCAAAACTTGGTCAAGGGCCAACATGCCCCCAACACTCACCTGTGACTCATCTCGAGTCACTAAGGTCTGACCAATTCTACTTTAAACGCCTCGAGCTTGGCTCGAGCTTCTTCGACCTATGCATTGCTACTACTTATTTCTCGACGAACTCCTGGATGAGTGTGAAATTCACCGACCCTTCTAGGCGTTGTTCTGCCGAATTCATGACCTGTTCCAACTCTGTTCCTTGGTTCTCAATTTCTAAAAATAGTTGACATGCCTTATCCTACAAAGGTTGAAGTTGTTGAGTTACTTCCATGACCTTTCTCTGGATCATATGGATATACTGTTGTGATATGCGTTGTTCATGGGATTGCTTCATTTTCTCTATGGGTGATAGGGTCTTCAACTGCACCTGTAGCTTCTCGGGTTGGTACTTCGCCTCCTGGAGCTGCGACTCCAATTTATGCAATTCTGGGTTCTCGGTTAGGTTCTCATGTATCTGCGCACTTCTGCTAAATTGTTTGCATTCCTCAATGAGTGCTTTAATCCTTTCTACTGTACTCCAGGTAGTTATTTCTCACTGGTCGATCTCTTCTTGCGGGGTACTTGGTATGGTCTGAAGTTCTAAGTTCACGACCCTTTGTTGAAGCTGTTGAATAACTTCAACAAGCTTCATCACTTGATGTTTGAAGGGTTCTTTTGCCTTCTGCTTTAAGTCGGTCACAGAGTGAAATGCTTTGTTAACTGCTTCTTCCATCCCGATCTTCTTCACGAGCAATTTCTCTTTCTCCTTTTGGATCTTTGCTCTATCTTCTTCAAATTTTTCTTGTAGAGCATCCTTCTCTTGTTGCATGGCTCGACGTTGTTCTATGATTTCCTCCTGTGCTTGCTTTAGGGCCTGGGTGGCCTATGCTGTTGCTTCTTCTACTTTTCGAAGGCGTACTTTGACTGTGTCAGCAAGCTTGCATAATTGAACTGGTTCATATCCATCTACTGTTGTGCTTTTAGGTAGGAGCGCAGTGGAGATTGCGCGGCTGGACTGAAGTGCTTGCTGCACTCCTTGGAGTTCACTTTCAATTTTGTTGTACATTGCCTCTTGCTTGGCTTCCTGATTTTTTGCTATCTCTTCGATAGATTCATTCATAGCTGCTATGAGGAAACTGAAGTCATATGGAGTGAGTGTGGTCTGGATCTTAGTTATGGTTTCTTTCGATTTCTTCTAGGAGGGAGACTTCGGAGGTGACCCTTTTCTCTTCTTTATAACTTTGACTTCATCTTCCGATCTATGTTCGACTTCCTCTAGGTCTTCGCCATTACCTCCTTGATTTGGTGTGATGGAAGTCGTTCTTACAGTTCTGCTATCGACATCCTGAATTTCCTCATCTTTCTTTGTCTTCTTTGTTTTCTTCATCTTACTAGGCCCAGGTGTATCATGTGCAACTTCTGGGCTATTGATGTCTGAAATGCCTGCTAGATCTGCTGCAACAAGGAGGTCCACTGACCATTCCTTGGTGATATCTTCTAGGTCTTCTTTTGTCAGCTTATAATAAGACTGAATCTGTTCCTGGTGCTCATCAGCGTGTGGAGTTAGGTATATAAAGTGGCAGTCCGCGCTGAACTTTATCAGAGGTCGTAAACTTTGTAAAGTTTTCTGGGTTATGCGAGGTTCATGCCCTATGGCTTCTTTCAATTGGTTATAATACATGTGGAAAACAACATTCGATTTCCATTTCTTTTTCATGTCGGTCGAGTACCACAATGTACTAAAATTCACGGCTAGTGGCTCAAAGGGGTCGAGGTCCGGGAAGGTTGCACTTTCCGGTAGCTCCCGTGCAACAAAAGCAATCAGTATTAGAAGCCAGCTAAAATGGAATTCATGCCCCTAATCCTGGGCTTCTCTACAGTTAATCTCTAGCTGGTTTACCAGGTGCTTCTCCCAGTTCATCTCTAATCCCTCTGCGCACTTCCCTGCGAGGTCAACTACAAAGCCAGATACTTGCGTTGGTTTGTTCTTGCGTACCAACTTCCCTGCGATTAGTTGACAGGCGAGGCGCACTATGCCTTTCTCAATAGAAGCTACCTTGTAGCCTCACACACCTTTTTCAACATCTCCATAAGTTTCTTTAATCCTCTGTGCTAATGCTCGGTCTGAAGTATTGCCAGGGTAAAACTCTTGTGGGTTAGGGCCCTGCATGCTCAACCCTGTGATCCGATTGATCAGTGCCAGATCAATAGTTATGCGATGGTTTAACCACTGGTATCCTCCGTGGTAACTTGCTAGCAACAATTTTACACAAGCATTCACCTCCTGGTGTTTGTCGAAGTGCGGGATTTTTATAACGTTGAGCAAAGTGGACTGCACGAGGTTCAACGTCCATTTCTGAGGGACGATCTTTGAATTCTTTCCCTTATTTCTTGTCAAGTACTTATACGGGGCGAGCATGCTGTAAACATTACGATCCCCCAAGTTGAAGTCGCAAAATTTCAACGCTGCAACCTTGTCTTGATCTGCATGGTAGGTGCGTACTCCTTTCGGTAGATATGCAGTGACTAGGGTGTATTCAAAGTCTCTAGGGAAACTGTCACTGTTAATCACACCACTCAGAGGGGGTATGTAAGCTAGTAGGATGGATGGCACTAACTTCAATTTGGCCACATCGTTTTTATGTTTGGTTCTTCCTTTTGCACCAGCTCGAGATGTTCCTGCTCGAGCAGTCGACGGGGAGGATTGTGTTTCCCTCGTCGATGATTCCTATAAACCAGTAGACAACCCTCTCTCTGACATGACTCTTTCGGTTCTGAGGCTAGCAAGTACCTCTCTTACAGATTCTTCGGCTACGCTGAGCTCATCGGACATATACGCTTAGGAAAAATAATCGATGTCATGCTGATCTTAGGCACTACACAAGAATGAATAAAAAGGGCATGATGATCACTGTAGACACTTGCTAGTTTGTGAGCTTCAATTTCTCAGTTGGAAAAAGTGTTCTTTGGGCATGGCGCAACGAGCTAAATAGGTAATCTCAACAATGGTCTTCTTGCAACAGACATGGAGCCTTCATTAACTCTGTTCTATCTGTTTTGGTGCTGTCCAACGGTCTAGTGATGATCCATCAATGCTTTTCTATCTGTTCGGGGTGGAATTCGAATGGATATATCAGTCCAACGACTATATTGCTTCATCATGGCGAAGTGTGATAGGTCGCTGTCCTGATATCCCGGTGAAGTTCAAATTCTGCAACTTTTCTTTCTGCGATGTTCCATTGGGAATCTCCTGTAGTTTTTCAATCTTCGCCCTCTTCTTACTTAGATTTCTAGCCTTCTTCCCGGTAATTTTCAACTCGGTCTGTCTTTTTCCAGTCTGATTCCTATCTTCCTTTAGCGTAGTCACTGCATGCTATTGAGAGTCTTTCAGGGGTAATACCTCTTCTGTATCTGGAGTAAGTACTTTAGTCTTCTGCGAGCCTTCTGACAGTCTTTCAACTTCATTATTGGGGTCTCTAATGTCAAGGGGCTTAGATCTATTCTTCTGTTACTCAATCAACTGTGCAATCTTCTTGGTCATAAAGTCTCTTAATTCTTGTTTCTGTTGTTCTAAAACTTTTTCTTCTTCTTTCTGGCTTGATCTCTTTCAATCCAAGGATTTCCAAGTAACATAGTGAACGGGGCGCTGTCCTCAATAAATATGATAATCTCAAAATCTTCCTCTGTCGAAGTTCAATTGTCATTCATAGATATCTGAGTAAGCCTTCCACATAAGTTTACCAATTTTCCTCTGAATAATCCTATTCCTCCTAGGGATGGAGTCATAGTAGGCCTTCCTATAGCTTCCCAAGTCTTTTCCATCATGACATTCATCTGTGTTTCCTCATCCAGAACACATTCAATGTCAAAGTCTCCTATTCTTACTTCGATTTGCTCTTTTTCGTTAAAGATCTCTGATAATCTAACATGTCGGTGATCATTCAAGGTTCCTTGCATCTGAAATACTATCTTTTCTGATTCTCTCTGGGGTTTTGCTATTTCTGGATCTGCCTTAGGGTTTTCTTGGTTTAGATTCATTCCTTCAAGCTTAGCAATCATTCTAGGGCAATCCAACACTTCATGGTTTAAATCTTTGCAACAGAGACAACTAGAACGTTCACTAGGGAATTCCTTAGCAAGATGTCCCGGTCTTCTACAACTGTAATAGAGGGTTAATCCTCTCTTCCTCTTAAATGATCCCCAACCTCTTCTGTACTGTGCACTAGGATCGTGGTAGCTAGCCTGCAAAAAATTCTTTCTAGGATCCTGCATCCATTTGTTAGTCCAATCATTCTTTCTATGCATAGGTATAACATATCTATCATTCTTCTTATCAGATCTATTCATATAAAACTTTCTTTCATCTAGTAATTCCCTAGTTTTCAAGCTAGGATAGACTGATTTAAAAATAGAAGGCTAACTTGTTATGCTATGCAAGCACCCCTACTTCATTAAAATAAACTTTACAAAAACTTGCTTCATGTGTTAAAAATATGCAAAATAAACTTATGTGTTAAGTTCATGTATCTTCATGTATATGCTTATGTGTGAGCAAATGTTCTTTTAAATGGTTATATATGTACTTGCAATAAATACACAGCAACACAACTTGCAACAAACAAACCATCAAACTCAGAACAATCACAACATGATAAAGGAGTTCACCCCCCTCCGGGCTACATCTCCTTGAGCCTCCATAATGGACTTGGCTCTCTGGGATTAATTAGTCAAAAGTTCTTTTACAAGCTGCTTCTCAACTCCAATGGAAAAACAAACTGTACCATTGAGATCAGAACATATAAAAACCCCAAAAATGACTAATAGAACTCTGAAAACGGATCATGGATCGTCCGGGCATGACCTCTTCTACATGTGGCCATAAACTTCCCTGAGATTCTCTTTGGGTGTTCAGAGCATATCGATTAGCCAAAAATGATTATTCAATCACAGAAAACAAATATAGGCTCACCAAACCATGTCCTCCATCAAAGAGGGCTTGAAATTCCCTGGAGCTTCCTAAAACTTCAATGGTGAAAAAATTGCAGAAGAAGTCTTCAAATGGCTGTGAAAATGGCACCAATGGATCCAGCATGTCCAAAAACCCCTAGCTGGGCTTTTACGGCACCTCAAACGGACAAACGATGAAGAAGTTATGCCTCCTCCATCTTCCTCCTTCAACTTTGCTGGAACTGGTTCTACAGAACGCACCTCTGTGTGCATGAACCTGGAACACGCTCCCAATCCGCATTATAACCTGGCACCGGGCGCAACCACGCCAACGGTGCAAACCGTAGAATGGTTAGGGCGCCTCCAGCCCCCAACCGCCTAGCTCTCGGGCATATGTCCATGTGACCTCGCGCAATAATAAAAAGGCTTAACGGTTATGAAACCATGTCAACCGTTGGAAACCGCGCGTACACACATTGTAATATGGTCAAATGTATACAACCATGGATTATTAAACCCAGGCAAATGTTTAAACGGGCGCCACATTATATATATATATATATATATATATATATATATATATATATATATATATATATATATATATGTTTAAACACAAACTTTGTTTAAAACATACCCGCGCCATTTTATACAACTGTAATAAAACTTTGGTTTATAAACAAACCCCGCGCCGTATTATATAACTCCGTGCCATATTTAAAACATGCGAAATTTAATATGTATGCGTGTGCCAATGGTCATATGTTTGGTAATGGAACCATGGGTCGGGGCTTAAGCCCCGACCCGCCCCCTTTTCCACATAACACAAAAATCAACTTTAAATAAATGTTTGTTGGCATAGTTAACAAGCAACAAAGGCGGGAACGTTGGTTATCAGAGTGTTATGAAATCATTTGGCTTGTGGGGAGGTCCGGGGGTCGAACCCCGCGGCCTCCATATCATTTTACATATATATAAACATATAAACCAATCGCTTAGTGACACGTGGCGCCAATGGGTTGGGCCACGTGTCCACACTTTATTGGCTGCAAATGACACATGTCAACACTCCATTGAGTAACCATCATCCAATACAAATACGCCACGTCATCAAACTACCATGTCACCATGATGGTACGGCCCTACCACGTGGCCATACAGACTGTACGGACAGGTACAGTCAGCATACCAAATTTTTGCTTGTTTGGCTCGACGAACAGATCGCGATATCTTCTCCATATGGACTCCGTTTGAGAAAGTAAATATACCACTGGAATTAGGAAGACGAGACGGACGCAATGGCACCATTTTTGTCGCATTTCGAGCACTTTGAAAATTGAGCAAATTTTTGCCCCCTAGTCCAGATTTTGATCACACCTTCCCACTGAAAGGCTTTTGGACCCACAAAAGCTTATGATCATCTTTCAAGTTATATCAAAATCTTTTCGACATCACCTGAATACT
>ML777798.1:1590350-1635278 GCA_009831015.1 Picea engelmannii | reverse complement strand
AAGGAGTTCACCCCCCTCCGGGCTACATCTCCTTGAGCCTCCATAATGGACTTGGCTCTCTGGGATTAATTAGTCAAAAGTTCTTTTACAAGCTGCTGCTCAACTCCAATGGAAAAAAAAACTGTACCATTGAGATCAGAACATATAAAAACCCAAAAAATGACTAATAGAACTCTAAAAACGGATCATGGCTCGTCCGGGCATGACCTCTTCTACATGTGGCCATAAACTTCCTTGAGATTCTCTTTGGAAAAAACACCTGTAAAAGTCCTCAACAGCCTCTAAAACCTGTCCCAATGTGTTCAGAGCATATCGATTAGCCAAAAATGATTATTCAATCACAGAAAACAAATATAGGATCACCAAACCATGTCCTCCATCAAAGAGGGCTTGAAATTCCCTGGAGCTTCCTGAAACTTCAATGGTGAAAAACTTGCAGAAGAAGTCTTCAAATGGCTGTGAAAATGGCACCAATGGATCCATCACGTCCAAAAACCCCTGGCTGGGCTTTTACGACACCTCAAACGACCAAACGATGAAGAAGTTATGCCTCCTCCATCTTCCTCCTTCAACTTTGTTGGAACTGGTTCTACAGAACGCACCTCTGTGTGCATGAACCTGGAACACGCTCCCAATGCACGTTATAACCTGGCACCGGGTGCAACCGTGCCAACGGTGCAAACCGTAGAATGGTTAGGGCGCCTCCAGCCCCCAACCGCCTAGCTCTTGGGCATATGTCCATGTGACCTCGCGCAATAATAAAAATGCTTAACGGTTATGAAACCGTGTCAACCGTTGGAAACCGCGCGCAAAAGTACAACCGCGCGTACACGCATTGTAATATGGTCAAATGTATACAACCATGGATTATTAAACCCACGCAAATGTTTAAACGGGCGCCACATTATATATATATGTTTAAACACAAACTTTGTTTAAAACATACCTGCGCCATTTTATACAACTGTAATAAAACTTTGGTTTATAAACAAACCCTGCGTCGTATTATATAACTCCATGCCATATTTAAAACATGCAAACTTTAATATGTATGCACGCGCCAATGGTCATATGTTTGGTAATGGAACCATGGGTCGGGGCTTAAGCCCCGACCCGCCCCCTTTTTCCACATAACACAAAAATCAACTTTAAATAAATGTTTGTTGGCATAGTTAACAAGCAACAAAGGCGGGAACGTTGGTTATCGGAGTGTTATGAAATCATTTGGCTTGTGGGGAGGTCCGGGGGTTGAACCCCACAGCCTCCATATCATTTTACATATATATAAACATATAAACCAATCACTTAGTGACACGTGGCGCCAATGGGTTGGGCCACGTGTCCACACTTTATTGGCTGCAAATGACACATGTCAACACTCCATTGAGCAACCATCATCCAATAAAAATATGCCACGTCATCAAACTGCCACATCACCATGATGGTATGGCCCTACCACGTGGCCGTACGGACTGTACAGACAGGTACAGTCAGCATACCAAATTTTTGCCTGTTTGGCTCGGCGAACAGATTGCGATATCTTCTCCATACAGACTCCATTTGAGAAAGTAAATATACCACCGGAATCAGGAAGACGAGACGGACGCAATGGCACCATTTTCGTTGCATTTCGAGCACTTTGAAAATTGAGCAAAGTTTTGCCCCCTGGTCCAGATTTTGATCATAGACTCTATCAAAAATACCTAGATCCATACTCTAGAAACAAAAATTTCCACTTATCTTACTTCTATAGAGCACAAATCTTCTAGATCTAAAATTTTTAACTATTCTTACCTTTATCAGAGCACAGAGCTTACAGATCTTACCTTCTTTTTTTTTCTACAGATTTGACCTCTTTTCTTTAGAAACTCCCACTTTTACCTTTCTTAGAGCACAAAGCATTCAGATCTTGCTTCTTTTCTTCATATCTAGCCTCCTCTTTTTAGCACCAAGCTCTTCAGATCAAGTGAAATACTGCGCACTAGGGAACAGATCCACACACAGAGCTTCCATGGTTTCTAAGTCAAATTTTTGCACAAAGATTTTCTTTCTCATTTCCCAGCAATCACAGTTTCATGTCCCGACAACGAAACCATTTGTTGGCACAGGGGTAGACCCAGGGTTCAACGCTACAACACTACACCAAAAAAACCCTATCTATCGGTGCTTTCGGCAACACCTGCGAAGTAGATGAAGTCTCACCCGAGGTAGAGGCAGGGGTGGTTGCAGGACTCAGGTGTCTCCAACCTTAGCTGGGACACAGATTTGTGATTACGTACTTAACCAAGCACTTAGAATCAATAGTTCACCTAGAATTAACCCTTATCCCACTTCACAGATAACATAGAGCATCGCAATATATACTTAAATCTAAGATAATTCAACACTTAGCAGCATATAATAGATCAAATCTAGTAGACCAGCACTAAGCATCTCCATACATATCAGATCTAACATTCATTCACATATTAGAAGAAGAAAGCATAAATAGATCTATCTAATCATGTCATAGCACTTAGCAAGAGAGGGAAAACACATGAAAGTAACAACACAAACCACGACACACAAATTTACATGGTTCACCCCCACCCTAGGGATACGTCCACCAACTCTTCTTCTCTATTAGTATCTTCAATCATCAGTTACAACAAAGAGCTATCAAAACCTTACTCTGCGTAGGATAGGAGATCTGCGCGCACCTCACCAGATCCTCCTTCCCCGAGTAGATCTAGCATAAAGCCTTCTTTCAATCTGTGCACTCGGCACTTACAACACTTGCACTCATCTCTGCAAGTTACTCACATAGATTCCAATCTATCACTTAGCTTCTAGTCATGTCTCTACTTACATCACCTAGATACTTATTTATATATTACAAAAGTGGGCTTAAACATGGGTAAACCCATGGGCCGACATCCCTTTCCCATTACATATTCCCAAAAACCCAAAAAGGACCCAAAGTGGGCCAAGATCCCATGATTTCTGCTTCGCTTGGCGGTTCGTCTTTGACAGGATGTCGAAGTCCCAAAAATGGTCAAATATGACCAAGCATTCCTCAAAACTTAGTCAAGGGCCAAAATTATGCCACTAGATGCCCGTGTTGAGTGAGAACTGCGCCCACAACATAATTAGATGCATCAGTCTCAATTTTGAATGGTTATTGCAGATCAGACAAGGAGAGTATTGGAGTTGAGCACAAATGATGTTTTAGATATTCGAATGCTCATTGTTGATCCTTCCCCCACACAAAATTTTCCCTACCACCACCCTTGGTCACCTGGCTGAGGGCCCATGCAATATGGGAGAATCCCAACACGAACCGTCGGTAAAAATTGGCGAGTCCCAGGAAGCTCTAAATCTCGGTTAGTGTGGTCGGGGCTGGCCAGTCACGAATGAATTGGATCTTAGCTGATTCAACATGTACCCCATGCTCATCAAGAATGTAGCCCAACTATTGGACCCTGTTCATGCCGAAAGAACATTTTTCCAAGTTGGAATAAATCTTGTGCTACCGTAGAGTGCTCAAAACCTGTTGAATATGCCGCATGTGCTCCTCCCACAATCTGTTGAAGATGAGGATGGCATCCAAATATACTACCACAATGGCGTTGGTGAAGGGTCTCAATACATCATTCATCAACCTCATGAAAGTGGTTGGTGTATATTTTAAGCCAAAGGGCATGACTAGCCATTCGTAGAGACCTTCTTTAGACTTGAAGGTTGTCTTCTAGACATCAGTTGGTTCGATGGGAACCTAGTGGTAGCTAGACTTCAAGTCAATCTTGCTGAAGAAATATTCCCCCTTGATTTGGTCAAGAAGGTCATCAATCCTGGGAATGGGGTAGTGATTCTTGACTGTGATTTTGTTTAAGGCGCTGTAATCAATGCATAGTCGCCAAGTCTCGTCCTTCTTCTACACCAGTACAATCAGGCTTCTGCAAGGGGATCAACTTGGTCTGATGTGCCCCTTTTGAAGAAGCTCTTGGATCTGTTGCCTGATTTCGTCATTCTCCATCAGCGAGCACCGATAGACTGGTCCATTAGGTAGAGGTGCATCGGGGGTTAGATGAATTGGATGCTTGACTTGGCAATGTGTCGGTACCCCTGTAGGTGAGATAGAGATGTATCTTTATTCTTCCATGATCTCATCCACTTGATTCTAATGCAAAGAGAGGCATTGTATAGAGGCCACAGATGTGGCAGCGACCTTCTGCTTACTATGAGCAGGGATCACAAAGAAGACGAACTTCCCGGTCTGTGAAATTACCTTACTACATTGCTTAGTAGAGATTAAAGAAATAATAGTAGGCGGTGCCACCTCTGGGATCCTGTACAATTGTCTACCCAAAGTAATAATAACACTGCGAGGTCTAGACTCATACACAGTATGACACTTCCACAAATATGGTTTTCCTAAAAGAACATCACAAACTTCAAGGGGAGCAACATCACACAATACCTCATCTTTGAAAGGCTTGATGTCATAGGGCAAACGACACTATTGGCTGACACAGATATCTCTTCCTTGACGAAGCCAACCGATGGTGTAGGGTTGTGGGTGTGGTGTCATTGGTAGGTTCAACTACTTGACAACCTTTGCTAAACTCAGGTTCTTCTAACTACCGTTGTCGACAATGAAATGAATCACCCCCCCTTTAACCCACATCTGCAAGTGGAAGAGGCACTCCCCTTCCTCTGGTTCTTCTGGTTCTCTTGGCCAGACTTTGGTGGTAGCGACCATGGCATTGGGTTCAACATCGATAATCCACTTCCCTCCTTCAGGACTTGACTCGGAATCAGAATCGACCTCTGACGTAGAAGCCTTCATCTCGACCACGAGGGACTGCTTGGAGTGTCATTCATTGGTGTTGTTCCAAGGACTTTTATGGTACTCACACCATTTTCCCATGTCCTTATTCATTTTCTCGTTTCACTTCTTGTGTTGTGGCTTGGACAAATTGTCCTGAGGGCAGCCATATCGACTTGGTCCGTGTTACACATTATTTTGGTCACCTTGGTAATCACCTGACAACAAGTGTTCATGTTCCCTAAAAATATTAAAAGAGACTTTATCCATGGGAAAAGTGATTTTCTTTCCTCTGCCAAAAAACATATGAAGGAAGGTCGTCGCACTCTGCTTTATGCATGGGGTGCAACAAAGCCTGATCGTCATAGTATGCACTATACTTGGACTGCGACGTTGTCACATGCTTCTTGTGCATAGGGTGCGACGATGCTTAAAGCATGGGAAAAGTCAAATTTCACGAATGTTCTAGAAGGGAATCTTCTAGAAGATGAGGTGGTCTCCGATCGGTTTGGATCTTACTGGCTTCACAGATTTGGTGGGATCATCCTAATATCCTCATCCATCTCTCTTTCACACTATATAAAGATGGATCTCTCATGGAAAAGGCTAAGGTTGAATAAGCTAATATTTGTTTGGAGAGTTCTACTTCATATTATGCTTGAGAGCTTTGCTTTAGTTCTTCAAGTCAGAGTGTGGATCTTCTTCATGCAAGACATTTTGGAGCAAAGGTGTGTGTGTTGAAACAAAGAGCCATTGAAAGGGGACCTTGCAACATCAAGGCATAGGTTGTATTCTCCACTTTCTATTCGCTTAATACAGTAATGCATTTCTTCCCTATATGAGCATCTCGTCTTCTATTGTATAATTCCTTGATCATATACATAGACTTCATTAGAATATATATATCTTTGTTCTCTTTCTTTGTCGGTTTGTGATTCTTAGACAAGCTTACTATTCTGCAAAATCAAGGAAGGAGCTACAAAGAGAATGCTAGCGGGGACAAGTGTCATTTAAAATGTATGTAATGTGTAACCCATTAAAATAGTTCATATGATGATGAAGTTTAAGGTGAAGTGTGCATTCTATTTTGTTTTGTTCTAGTTTCCTCTAGAATCTAGGGAGATCTGTTTATGTCCGCATTTAACGATTAATTTAATAACAAAATTGGCGACCATACTGGGGAGAGAACTTTCTTTTGGTTTTTTTCCTCTTATTTTCTTTTAGCCTACCTTATTTTGTTCAATTTCATTCTATGAGTCTGTGGGTGATCCATCTAGAATGCCTGGGTCTGAAGGTTCAATAAGATTTTTTGTCTGTCTTTCCATTTTCCTTTAGTTACAGAGATCGTCACACTGTACTATATAGACAGACTGCGATGATTCTCTGATGTTGCATCCTACTGGTGCAGACCAGTGCAATGAAGTCGCACTGTAACCTACTGGCAGCATACGACGACCCTAGATTGTCACACTGTGCTCCATTGCAACCTGCAATGATTCCTGTAGGAATTGTTCGAGAGAGCCAATTTTTCTTTTTCCACCCATTTTTTCCTCAATTGTCTGGGATAAACTTCTGATACCAGTGATTGATTGATTTATAAGTTTGAATCTTGCATTTGATTGGTTTTCAGGAATTGAAAGTTTTTCTTTGTAATTTTGCAAGCTTTGCTTTTGATTTTTGTCACAAGGGTATAATCTCTAGATCTTGGTCCTAAGTGCTTGTTTGACAAAGGGTCTTTGATTTGTTTTAAGTTTTGGATTGTTTTTACTTTCTAGATTGTTTATTGATTGAGAGACATTTTTGTTTTCATTTGACAAATGATTTCCTATCATTTTCATTTTTGTCTACACTACGAGTTTGATTTGGGAATTGTGTTGAGAATGTGTTAATTTTCTTGGATTACACTTTCTTTTCTTCATTACATCTCTGATCTGATTTGAAAATAAAGAACTGAATTCATTCTTCTTTTTAGTGATTTTTCACAAGAAAATTATTGCATTCAAAATATTTGTTAAAAGAGAAAATTGGAAAATTTTGTAACTTTTGATTATTTGGGATTTTGTTCATTCAAAAATTCAGAAATTGTGTTTTGTAGATTTTGTATTTTAAAAAGAGATACCTTCTCCCTACTGTAATTAGAGTTCATTGAATTGAAATATTGCATATTCATCTCTTCTTGCATTTTATTGGGTCAAGATCACATACGTCATCAATTTCATTTCTATCTCCCTTTTGTGTAAACAACAACCTTTAAAATATAACGTAATTTTAAAATTTATTAGCAACTTTTAGTTTCTAGAAATTATCTTCACCAACATTAGCTAGGATAGCGCTTTGGAATAGGTTGTAAGGCACACTCTCCAAAGCATAAAAACACACAATAGTATCATGTGATAGGGAGAGTTCAAGTACACTTGCTGCATTTTGTCGTGGGAAGCCCTTCTAACACAAGGGTCAATCATGAGGTCACATTAGGACTAGCAGAGTTACTCACCCTTCTTTGTCGGTCTTAATGTAGAGATTTCCCCTATTATTGGGGGTAACTTGAGAACAAAATCTTGTGGGGACCTTCTCGAGTTGATTTCGAGCTCGATACCCTGCCTTTGCGCATGTATCAGACTATCAACTGTTTCCCTAGGCATCATTGTCATAATTGGTAACCTTCGTAGCCTATCTCTTTAGGGTCTTTACACTAGGTGGTTGTGGAGGGGCAAGTCTTTATGGTACTTGGAATTGACATTGGCTAAACTCACTCGGGATTCTTGGAGGATATACCCACGATTATGTGTGGGAGCTTGCACCAGGGTGTAAGTCCGTTAAGTAGGTCGTCAACGTAACTTTTACACCCTCTTTATCCCAACCCCTTCTTGTCTTGACTTCCCAACATTGGATTTCATCACCAACTAGTGACTTCAAAATAAGAAGGTTTGTTTGCTTGGTTTGATTTCTAGATTTTATTAGTGAGTGTTGTTCGTTTCTCTAGTTGGCCATAGATTTGTTTAGCTCTTTATTTGGTGTGGCCAACATCATCCTTCGTCGTTCACATAGGATGAATGGGATACCTCTGGAAGATCTGGAAGGTTACCTCCCTTTGCTTCCTAACTCACCATAGGGATCTCCTGAAGGAGCAGTCAATAACGAAGTAGCCTCTGAGATTGGAAGTTCAACTCCTTTAAAGGAATCAATAATTCCCCCAAATTCGTTGTTGATTGTTATACAAGATACACATTTTCTCCGGATGAATTCATCAGGAGAACTTGTTGTTGACGAAAATATTGAAATACCTACTGGACCTAATGCTGAGTCTAGAGTAGATGATCCACTTTTTCAAAATGAGTCATTTAGAACCCCGGTTTGTACTACTGGAGTTTTTTGGAAAGACTCCTCGGGACACAATATTTTTGATAAACTAGCATTCCTGGCATCGCAAACACCTTTGACTTATGCTTCTTATACAGTACCTTTAGATCATTTCACTGGCGCAACCAATAATGTTTTCATAGTTCGAGACCAATTATTAATTGGTTCTAACTCGATTCTTCCTCTCCAGATCGCCAACTCTACCATGGTCCCACAAGCTATGACTATTTCTGCCGGAAACGTGGTTATCACTCAAGCTCCCATTGGAAGACCACTTCCGCTTAGATCAAATCTGTCACTTCCCCCTGGGTATAACTCTTTGAATACTTCCATTTCTATTCCTGCCCAGAATCCATCCAGAGGGTCTAACCTTTTTGTTCCTCCTCGGTATAATGCTGCTAGTCACTTTGTTCCTACACCTACCCAGGTTCTCTTCAGGGGGCCTTACATTCCTCCTCCACCTTTGTCTAGAGGATCTAGTCGTCTTGGACCTAGTGGCTCCAATCCAGTTGGAGGCACCAATCATTCTGTCGCTTCTGGTTTTCACATTCCTGGTGTAGGCCAACCTCAAGTTTGGGGGAAACCTCAATTTGGGGGAAAACCTCAATTTGGGGGCCAATCTCAAATTGGGGGACAACCTCAACTTGGGGGGCAACCTCAAGTTGGAGGCCATAACCTAGTTTATGGGAAAAGTATACCTAGATTACAATATCAACCTTGGAATCTTCCTTTCCAAGGTAATGAACAACCGTCTGGGGGGAACCACCCTCAAGTTAATTCTTTTATACCCCCTCACCTTAGACAAACGTATCCAGGTTCTATGAATCCTACCCAAGGTCAAAATTTTTAGTCTAATTTCCTTTCCAAGGGAACATACCTAATCAACCAAACCCTGTTGGTTATTTGACCCAAAATCCTCCACAACCGAATCTATCAGGACTGTTTAACTATATACATACTGCTTATGGTCCTACTGGTATACCTACGGGACTTCTTCCTCAGAATTACCAGTTTCCTCAAGTGAACATACAATTTCCTTTTCTTGCTACTTTGGATTTATCGGATTTATCTAGGATTTTGAATGATCCTATTTTACATTCTCCTTATTGGCCCATCATACCAGCCAAATTACCATATGAAATTCCTAAGTTTGACGGTCGATCAGGAGAATACCCAAATAATCACGTCATGAGTTTCTAATGCAGGAGAATCGTAAGCAAGCCAACAAAGCAAGTGCAAAGCGGAGAACAACTGAAAATGCACCAGCGCACATTTTGAGAATGTTTTGAATTTGAAAGATAGAACATTAATGTAATATATGGGAGGATGTATTTGTGTTTATGGTTTGAATATTGTAACATAGATCTTGAGTGGTTTCTCTCATCTGTCGGTTATGGCATTTATTGTAATAAATGTAAGGTAGTTGTAATCTTTAATTCGATTAGATAGTTAGAGCTGTATGAGGGAAAACTCTAGAAATCTCCCTCGTATGTATTCTATTGTAACAATTATCTCATTGTAAGAATCAGAGCTGTAGAGAAAGAGAAGAGAAGAACAAAGATTTTAGAAATATTATAAGCAGATAGTTGTTGCTATTGAACCCATGTACAAATACACTTGGATTAATATAAGGAAGCTTTGATCCAATTTCATGGTGTTGTGATGAATACTGTTTGCATCTATTGAATGGTATGTTTAGAGTTTTCTCATATTCTCTGTTATGCATTTGTTTCAATGTTGTGTGTATGTATGCTCGTGATTTCATGTTGAATGTATGAAGTTCGTGAGAGGAGGAGTATGAGTTTCAATTGTTTTTCATCTGGATAATTTCTGCAAGGAGTGTAGTGAAAGTCTGCAAGGAGTACGTTGACGAGGTTCTGAGTTTTATCTCAGAAAAGAAAAGCTCAGGAGAGATATCGTTGTTCTCATACCAACAGAAGTGCAGGTATAGAACAAAGCCATGCAAGGTGTGCACAGGCTGGTTGAAGTCTTATACTTTATCAACCAATGAGAGAGATTGAAGAATTGTTGTCGCAAGGAGTGCGCAGAGTTGGAGGTGTGAAATAACCAGAGGTTATTTGTGAATGCCGCAAGGAGTGCGCACAAGAATCCTTTTAAACCTTGAGTTGAAGAAAAGTGTAAGCTCAGGAGGGATAGATACCTTGAAGAATTCAAAGGAAGGATGAGGTCTGGAATTACCTTGCAAAAGCCAAGTTCAGGAGGAAAAGACACTAAGGCATTTGGCTAGGAGTCTTTGAGAAGTTTGAATAGACGGTTGAAATTCTCAGAAGGAGAATCGCCAAAGTTTCATGGACCATTGGATATCATAGATTAGTGGAAGGGTTAAGGAGAGATTCCTTAAGCACTCAAAAGCTCAGGAGGGATAGTATCCATCAGATCTGGATCAACGAGGGTTGTTGATCTTGTGCTTGAATTTCAACGTTTCAGAATTCGGGGTGTGGAGAAAGTTGTGACTCAGAATCGAGAGTCACGAATTCCCGATTCATGAAATCCTATCAGGATCAGGACCGTTGTATCGTGGGAGGCTCATAACCATTGATTTGTGGCAAGGAAGTATCATGGTTTCACCTATCGGGCAAAGAGAGAAAGTTGCATTGAAATTCCTTGTTACGCGAAATCCCAAGGTGTCGAAAGATTTGGCCCAGGTCGCAGTCGGGGGTCACATATAGAGAAGTCAAGGGAGGAGTTAGTGAACCATTAGCCTTTTCATGGTTTTAGAGATTGAAGGAGTCAGAGGGACTCACATCAGGAATCGCAAATTTGTGAAACCCGAAATACCTTTTCAGGTGAAGACTGTGGTCACATCAGTTGGTCATGTGGAGTGGAGGTTCACGCCTTGTGCTCATTCATGCATGTGTAACATCTAAAAAGGACCCGTGGATATACACTCATGTGTTGAAGGTTCCAGTGAGAACTAAAGGAGTCACTTCAAATCAAAGGGGAGACTAAGAATGATCCTTAGACCGGGAGGTCGAGCAAAACCTGTTGAGGTAGGGGTGCTGGGTCAGGTGGTATCAGAGCTCATATTTTGAATTTATGTAGCAGAGAGTATTTTACAACAATGCCACCCATAAGACGTCAAGAAAGAGCTATGCACGATCCAACTGTGGAAAGGGAAATGAGGGACCTCCATGCTCGATTAGATGTTATGGAGACAACACAGAGACATACAACTGATGCTGGAGATGTCAGTGAAGCCGAAAGAGAGAATGGGGATGGAGCTGAAGAAGAAGTTATAGCCGAAGATGCTGCAGAAGAATGTCTATTCAGAGTTGTTGCAATAATAGGTGCTAGAGAAAAAATGGATATCCCAATGTATGAAGGAAAATTAGACGTTGAAGAGATGCTAGATTGGTTTAGAGCTATGGATAAATACTTCGACTATGTGGATGTCGAGGAAGATAAGAAAGTTAAACATGTTGTCACTAGACTAAAAGGGCATGCAACACTGTGGTGGGATGAACTACAGGCTGACAGGAATTGCACGGGAAAACAAAGAATCAAAATCTGGGATAGGATGGTCACAAAGATGAAAGCCAAGTTTATACCCAGAGATTACCAAATTAATCTATTTCGAAGAATGCAAAATTTGAGACAGAAAGGGATGACAGTGAAGGAATGCACTGAAGAGTTCTACAGGATAAACATTAGAGCTAGTCATTGTGAGAGTGATGATGAAAAATTCACCAGATACATGAATGGTCTGAGATATGACATTCAAGATGAGATGAGCATGATGACAATCAGGAAGGTAGAAGATGCTTATAAAACGGCTTTGAAGTCAGAAGAGAAATTGGACCGAAAGCAAGGTTAAAGGGACAGAGGTAGAAGTTAGAGCAGAGGCAAAGCAACTACCCAGGATAGAGTACAGAAACCCAAAGACAAAGAAAAGAAACCTCATACTCACCCTGAAAGAGGAGGAAGTTCACAGGGAAGACAATATGCCGACAGGAACACTTTTCCGCGAGCTAGAGGAAGAGGAAGAGGAAGAGGAAGTGAAATAAAGTGTTTTGTCTATGGAAATATCGAACAAAAATATTTTGAATGTCCTGATAGAAAAATGGATGGAGGAGGAGAAGCTCACATTTCATAAGCGCAAAGGAGAAATGTTGAGGTAGAAGATGTAGAAGGCGAAAGATCATTAATGATGCGAAAAATTCTCTTGAAGCCAGAGAAAGAGATAGAGAATCTAGTCCAAAGAAGCAGTTAATTCAGAACTACTTGCAAGACTAAGGATAGGGTATGCAAGGTAATAGTGGACAATGGAAGTACAGATAATATAGTATCCACATAAATGGTGGAGAAGCTATAATTGGAGACAGTTGCACATCCAAGCCCATACAAAGTCTCGTGGTTGCAAAAAGGACATCAGGTAACAGTCACTAAACAATGTTTAGTTGAATTTAATATAGGAGGTTATAGAGATGAGATCTTATGTGATGTCATTCCCATGGATGTCTATCATATTTTGTTGGGGAGACCATGGAAATATGACAAAAATGTTGTTCATGACAGAAGAAAGAACACATGCACCTTGGAAAAGAATGGTAGAACGCATATGTTGCTGCCAATTGAAGACAAGAAGGTGAAAGAAGAAACAAGCAATACTATACTTCTCATGAGTGGGAAGGAATTTCTGGAGGAAGTCAAGAAATATCAAGACATGCAGTTTGCTATGGTAAGAAAACCTAGAGTCATCTTGACTAGTACTTCTATAGATGATCTACCGGAAGAAATTCGGGAACTGCTGGAGAATTTCGTTGATATAGTGGTGGACGATTTACCTTGTTCGTTGCCACCCATCTGAAGTATAAGCCATCATATTGACCTTATACCAAGAGTGAGTTTACCAAACAAAGTAGTGTACAGATTAACACCATAGGAGAATGAAGAGGTTAAGAAGCAAGTCCAAGATTTGATGGACAAAGGGTTGGTTAGAGAAAGCTTGAGTCCATGCATTGTGCCAACATTGTTAAGTCCGAAGAAAGATGATGGATGGAGGATGTGTACCCACTCAAGGGCTATAAACAAAATCACCATCAGGTATAGATTTCCTTTACCCAGGATGGATGACTTGATGGATTGCTTGAGTGGAGCAAAGTTTTTTTCAAAAATTGATTTGAAAAGTAGATATCATGAGATTAGAATGAGGGAAGGTGATGAATGGATGACAACATTCAAGATGAATGAAGGACTGCATGAATGGCTTGTCATGCCATTTGGTTTGACGCATGCGCCAAGTACTTTCATGAGATTGATGAATGAAGTCTTGAAGGATTTCATTGGAAAGTTTTTAATTGTGTATCTTGATGATATACTGATCTTCAGTAAGACTAAGGAGGAGCACTTGAGACACCTAACTCTAGTGATGAGGAGATTGCAACAAGAGAAGTTGTTGATAAATTTGAAGAAGTCGTCTTTCATGAAGAAAGAACTCATTTATTTGGGTTTTGTAATCTCTTCGAATGAGTTGAAGATGGATCCTGAGAAAGTAAGAGAAATCAGTCATTGGCCATCGCCAAGGAATATCTTTGAAGTAAGAATCTTCCATGGATTAGCCAGTTTTTACAGGAAGTTCATCAGAAATTTTAGTGGAATTTCTACACCAATGATGGACATAGTCAAGAAAAGACATAAATCTTTTCATTGGACAGAGGGAGTAGAGAAAGGTTTCAAGTTGTTGAAAGAGAAGATAACTGGACAACCAGTTCTAGTTCTGCCAGATTTCAGTAAAACATTTCAAGTCAGATGTGACACAAGTGGATTCACAATTGGAGCAGTCTTAAGTCAAGACAATAGGCCAATTGCATACTTTAGTGAGAAGCTGAATGATGCCAAGATGAAATATTCCATGTATGATAAATAGTTTTATGAAATCATACAGGCACTGAAGAAATGGAGGCATTATTTGGTTCTAAAAGAGTTTGTCTTGTATAGCGACAACCATGCTTTATAATTCATAACTCGACAAGATAAATTGAACCAGAAACATGCGAAATGGGTTGAATTTATGTAGAACTTTACTTTTGTTATAAAGCACATTTCTAGAACTGCTAACAAGGTTGTTGATGAGTTGAGAAGGAAATGTCTGATTCTGCAGGAGTTTCATGTGAAGACCTTAGGTTTTGATAGCCTTAAGGATATGTACAAAGACAATTCATATTTCAAGGATGCTTATGAAGCCTGTGAAAATCCTGTTTTAAGAGACAGAAGCCAATGGATCGAGTATTTGATTCAGGATGGACTGTTATTCAAAGGAAATCAGTTTTGTATCTCGAAGATTTCTATGAGAGAGAACTTTTTAAAGGAAAAACATAGTGGGGGATTGGATGGACATTTCGGCTGTAACATCCCCGACCACCAACAAGCCGGGCAATGCTACCTGGCACCACCTTAACTTAGCCTTTTGAGCTCTGATACCGAAATTGTAACATCCCCGACCATCAACCCACTTTCTGGGCAATGCTACTACGTGGAACATTCTCATACTCATATATAAAACATGCATATTAAACTTAATTAATAGATTTAAATAAACAACTCAGAGTAAGTGCATGATTACTGCTATTACACATCATCAAGGACATTAACAATAGTTCATATGCGCAATAGAATGCATGATAACATATAAGCATCAAAGACATGCAAAACATAATATTAAGCACAAACTGATACTTATCTTTGAAACAATAGTAATTCCACCAACTGCGTGCAGACCTTCCATGAACCTCCCAACCTTAGACCACGCTGCTCATCACTCTCAGCAGTAGGTCACCCCCGAGCTGGGACTAAGTTACATCGTGCAGGGAATCCTAGGATAGGCAAGGTCAACGGGAAGACACACAATTACAGAGGAAGGATTTTCTCCCAGTAGCCACTTATGTCCACTACTCATAGAATCTCATTCCCCACATGTCTGTCCCACTCTAGGAGTATACACCTTCACTGTCACCAAGACAATCCTTCCGCTGCTAAACCTCCCTTGCCTTGGGCTTCAACAATAGACCGTATCAGAAGTATTAGAGTTCTATAGCAGCTATAGAACCCCTTCCAGGATTTCTCACTTCCTCCGCGCACTCTCTCACCTAGAGAGAGTCGTTCACAGGCTTGGCAACCCGCCTCTTCAACCGCAACCACCTCCCTCACCTGGAGAGAATGTTACACTCAGGTCAGGCAACCTGTTTCCTTTAACTCGGTTTCTAGCGCAATCGGGAAACTATGAGGCTCAACACGAACATACACTGGCCAACATTCCACATGCAGTCAAGCACTGCATGTCCACAACAGTCCATGGGAAAAGCAGACACAGGCTTTCCCAAAATGGTGACAGACAGATGCTACAGCATAACAAGGCTCAACAATTATGAGACATTCGGTTCTACCAAACAACAATACAAGACAAACTCATGACTCAAATTTCAGAGATACATGAGGTGTACAAAGATCCCACGCAAAGACTAAACGATTCAGGTAAGTATTTCCCAGAACAAACACCGAAAACAGAGTTTGATTCTAGACACCTCCGAGTTTAGACAGGGGATGGAGACTGGAAGGTGGAACCCCCAACACGACTCACTTCTCTATTTTTAACTGCATGTGCCAAGGTCAACACCTGTCTCTCTGGGGTTGCATGCTCCCCATTTTGCACACATTCCCCCTTCCAGGAACTTAGGATAAAAAATAAACATTTACACATCTTTGGAATAATATTTAATTATTATCCTTAGGGTCTTAAGCTCCTAAGCTTAGCCCTTCTCCCAACCTTTCAGCCCCCTCTCCCATAGCCAGACTTTGTGGAAGCTTATTCCCCCATCACTCATTCATCATGGTCGGTCCACATGCCAAGGTGTTTTTATATTAATAATGTGCATCATTACATGTACACAAATCAGGATCTTGGCCTTCAACACTTAGGCTCTCTGACCTAATAACACATAATCCCATTAGCTTAGATAAACTTGGCTCACCATCCTATAAAACAAAATTACAATTCATTATGAAATTGGGGCACGTCCTTGGGGTATTACAATCCCCTCCCCTTCTTTTTGCACTGACCTCAGTGCAACTTTCATACATCATCAACAAGATTTCCAAAATCTTCAAAAAGATACAAGTATTCTGCTCGCATTGCATCTTCATTCTCCCATGTTGCATCCTTAGGATCGTACCAGGTCCACTGGACCTTTACAAGCTTTATGGCTCAATTCCAGAGCTATTTTATTTTTCGGTCCAAAATGCACACATGATGCACTTGCAGGACACATTCTTGTTCCACTTGAATCACATTCAAATCAATCACATGATTAGGATCAGGTATATATTTCTCAAGTAACGAAACATGAAACACATTATGTACAGTCATGGATGTAGGTAATGCAAGCATATATGCAACTGGCCCAATCCTTTCTAGGATTTCAAATGGCCCACAAAATCTGGCTTCCAACTTGGAACAGTTTCCCAACCTCAAGGAACTTCTATTGGCTTTTACTTTCATAAAAACATGATCTCCCACTTTAAATTCTCTATGGGTTCTATTTTTATCAGCATAACTTTTCTGCCTGTCTTGGTCAGCTTTCAAATTATGCTTAATTTTTAGCATCTGTTCTTCCATTTCCTTGAGAAACTCTGGCCCAACTACTGCTCTATCAGCTGGATTATCCCAACTTACTGGAGTATTTCACTTTCTACCATAAAGTGATTCAAATGGGCTCATCTTCAATGATGCTTGATACCCATTGTTGTAGGCGAATTCTACCAAGTGTAGGTAGTCTTCCCATTTCAATGGTGTGTCTATCACATACATCCTCAGTATGTCTTCTATCACTCGATTCACCCGCTCTGTCTACCCATCCGACTCAAGATGATAGGCTGTACTGAAATTCAGATTCGTTCCGAATCCCTTGAATAACTCTTTCTAGAAATTTGAGGTAATTTTTGGGTCTCTCTCAGACACAATTGTCTTGGGAGTTCCGTGCAATCGTGCCACTTCCTTCATAAAAATATCAGCAACCTCTGTTGCCTTGTGAGTAGTCTTTAATGGAATGAAATGGGCAACTTTCGTAAGCTTGTCCACCATGACCATAATTGAATCATGTTGCTTGCCTGTTCTGGGAAAACTGGTGATAAAATCCATTGTCACCACTTCCCACTTCCATTCAGGAATGGGTAAAGGTTGCATCAACCCTGCTGGGTGACTATGCTAAGCTTTAATCTTCTGACACTACATACATCTAGTGATGTATTCAACGATCTCTTTCTTCATACCTGGCCAAAAGTAATGGCTCTTGACTGTTGCCACAGTCTTCTGATATCCAGGGTGCCCAACATAAGGCATGTTATGCATTTCTTTTAGAATCACACGCTTCAAATCCTGGACATTAGGTACATGTTGGCAGCCCTACACTATTTTTTCCTTTTAAAGTGACAAATAACAATTCCTATAGCTGCCTATGCTTCGTCATGTAAATATTTCTATTTGAAGGTGACTATTTGGTTGTAAAAAAGATATTTTCATTGTTCCTATTTTATTTTTCCATTTTCATGATTCATTCATGACTGAAAGTATGAATGAAACATAAAAACTTATAATCATATTGCAATTATATCCAAGGCTTGGTCTTTATGTAGGGTCAATGTTCTTACAACTCTTTTAATGAATGTTGTTTTGCTTTGAAGCTTATCATATATCAATAAAACATTTTTTTGAGTTTCCCCTGGATTATAAGCTATATCTTGAGTACTTTCTAAATACACCATGAATATATTGGCATTAAGACTATAAGCTTCTTCATTTAACATTCTTGGTAGCTCATTTTCGATTTTAAATCTTTTTGATTGGTATTTTTATTTTTGGATCACATCCTCTCCTAACCTTGGCAAATCAAGGTACCCATTACATATGATGAGATTTAAACACAACTCGGTCGTACCCTGTACTCTATTTGAAGTGGCAGTTCGAATCAACAGATCCATCATTACGAAATAGATTCTTGGGTTTCGCTCTGTACTCAGGGCATTCATTACCCGAAACACCCGATTTTCGTGGCTTGAAACCCCTTATGCTCTCATTTTGGTCGCGCTAGGGTAATTGTGGGTTTTATTCCTTTGTTATTTTCTCTGGCCTCCCTCTGTTTATGCTACCCCTTATGCTCACAGTGATTTTTGGTTGCCTTGTGATTGTCTTTCCAAACCCTTATGGCCCCGGTCGTCCGGATTGAGCCAAATGGCCCCCAAACTTTGCTACTGTGTGATGATGCGAGTGAAGACCTTAAAATCAGGGTTGGATTGGGTTTCTCGAGAAATTCCAGGGTTATAAATTACAATCGGCCCAAGAGTTCACCCTCACATTCAATGGATGCAGAGCCAAAGTAGGCAATATTCAATTGGAAATCACTGAGGAATTTCTGAGTGAGGCAACAGGCCTCCCCCTCACTGGCCAAATATGGTTTAAAAATTCAAAGTTGGAAGAGGTACCATGGAGTCTGTTCGTCACCTCTTAGAAAATTCAATGCTGTGACAAAGGTATGTCGCTCTCTCTATTGAAATATAGATGGCACAGTCTATTGGCAGTGTTAAGGCAATTTGTTACTTGTGAAGGTCGCTACGGCCTCATCTTCCTTTATCACATAAGACTGCTAATGCATTTTATTGGTTTCCAATTAAACATGCCTTTTTACTTATTAAGAAGTTTATTTAAGATGCCAAAGAGATATAAAAGGCAGAAATTGGATTCCAGCTTATTTCATCATGGGTTGATTAAGTTGTTGATAGTCCATCATCTGAAACTACTTGATGATGTTTGGGATGCTTTCGTGACTCACAATGGCTTTGTTGCAGTAAACCCTGTAGAGATTCCTATGGTTGATAAACCTATGCTAGAGAGGTCTCTTTTTCCTTCCAGTGATAAGACAAACCTCTTGTGTAAAAACCCTTGTGAAAGGACTATGCCCAATGAGTTTGTGTGTGAGCAACAAGATGTCAGCTCCAAGCTTACTGAATTTCCTGAGCATAAACGAGTTGTCGCCCCTAGTCTTAAGCTAAAATCTACCAGTGGAAACCCTTCCAAATGGTTAAAGAAAAGTCAAGACATGCGGGGGTTTAATAACAAAAGGAATGGGAGACTATCTCAAGGAGACTACGAAATAGATCAAAAGCTCATGTGAGCTCGATCGAATCGATCGAGGTCCATGAAATCTCTGATTCTAAAATCAAAAAGTTCCTGGAAGATGAAGACCCTAATTACTCTAAACCATATCTCAGTCAAAATTTCGATTATGTAAATAACCTACCACCGTGCCTGAAACACAACAAGGATTTTCGAAAAATTAAACTCAGCCAATGGTCGATAGTGGATGGCGGTAGTGTTTTAACACACAGTCATGTGCTTCCTCGAACACTTTCCCCTGCTGTAAATTGTGAAGTGTGTCTATATTGGATAGGTCTGTATTACACAGACATCCCCGTCCTTCAAGAAAAGATCAAGGCTCTTACGGCTCAAAATGACTCATTAACAATTGAAAACCGTGAGCTCAAGATCAGTGCACAAAGGCAAGGAAAACATTTGAAAAGGACTGGCAATGTCATAATAAAAAACGCTGATTGTGTCAAGGCTGTGATCAACTCTGAGATTTTGTGATTCAAATTTAGTTTTTTGTTGAATGGTAAGATTGTTTTTTATCTTAGTTATGATTTTATGGTTATTTTTCTAATTAATATAGATTGATTTAGATTTCTGTTGTTAAAAATAAGACTGGCTACATAATTGAGAGATTCTATAGCCAAGTCAATTTCTCATATAAAAATTTGGAAATTGTTAGTTAAATAAATATCTAATTTGCACATTTTGTTTTGCTTTCAGGATAAGGTGTATCTTGTGAATTGGACTATTGCTGGACTTAGTTAATTAGCCATCTCTTTTGTCTTATTTTTTAAATCAAAAGAAAACTTTCATATTTTTGGAAGATCCAGTCTGATATTGAGTGGTTTTTTGGACCCTCTATATTTGTAACTTTTAAATCTTTTTCAGATTTGATCCTATCTTAGAATATAGGAAGTTTAACCTTTGTAAACTCTTTAAATACTTCATATTTTTGTAAGAAGGATCATCTTGGCCAAGGGCAAGAGATGGACAAGTGATTCCAGAACTTAATAGAGCAACATATATGCATTTTGTCTTCAGCCTCTTGTTTATAATGTTGTTTTTTATGTTTTTTTAATCCAACTACATGTGTAGGTCTGATATATTTAGATTAAGTGATCTATGATGTGCAGGATGCTTATATTATAAATACCATCTACAACTTGCTTCTCAAAATATAAATGTTGTTATCATATCTTCAATAAAAATAATAGGATTTGTCTTTCAGTTTTAATTGAATGATAATATGCACAGGTTGCTTTCAGATTTATCTCGCTTCCATCATATGTAATTATGAAATTACAAGTTTATGTTTGTAATTCCTTTTCTGTCATTAAAACTTAAGATGCCAATATATGTTCTGAATTTATTTAGAACAATAATAAGGTTCATTACAGATTTCTCTCTTGGACATGGAAGTTGGATGTTCACCACTCATGCAGATGCTTGGATACACCTCACTAACTCACTGACAGGTTAGCTTCTTTGTATTTTTCTGTCATTTACATATCAGTGAAACTAGAATGTATGGTTCAGCTTTTGACTATCCACATGTTCATGTTTCATTGAATTTTTTACAAGTTTTCTCAGATTTATAAAGGAAAAACAAAAAAGTATTTTTATGTGCTTTCTTTATCTGCTTCCTAGAAGCAATCATTTTTCACATTGATTTTCGCAAGTTTCGATTAAAACTTGCAGTTTGTAAATCATGTACATAAACTAGATTTGTATATCTTCTTCTTAAATACACCTATTACAGTTACATTAGAGCATATGTACATATATATATATATATATATATATATATATATATATATATATATATATATATATATATATATATATATATAGTGTTTAGTAATTAGTTAGTTATTTCTTTCTTTTATTCGTTTCTTTTAGGATTCTTATATTGGCTAACAGAGCCATTAAACCTTTCAGAACGAGTTATACCAAACGACTTGGGTTATTCAGACAACCCCAGACCAAACTCGTTCTCCCTGTTGATGGACGGTCAATTTCTCCTGCCAACAAATGGCACTAGAAGGAGGGCCTGAATACAATTGATGGCACGTGGAAGTCATAAGACTCCTCCCCCACACACTCTCTCCCCTATAGTAACACATAGTCACTCTGACAACAATGTTACTATGGAAACGATAACTACCTCGAATGAAAACCCCCAGATTCCCGTTGAACCGGTAACACCAAATCCTCAAGGGGCCAATGTACAAGAAATTGTTTGTTAGTCACTCATAAGGACACATAGTGCCTTGGCCCGGATCAGGCAGCCTGGTAGGCCGCTTAACCAACCATTAGATTTCTCTGATATCAGAGAACAACTTGAAGGCACTGGTTTGCATTTAAACCCTTTAGGAGACAATACTATCAATCGTACCGAGACACCTGTTCTCAGAGCTGGGGGATATGGAATCCCACCTTCCCCACCTCACTCATCTCCATCCTCTTTAGGAAGAGAATCCTCTAACGAAGGAAGTTCATCACCTAAAACTTCTCAGCCTTCGACACCACCTACACCTATGGAAAACGAAAACAATCCCGCCAGATGCTAGCTCGATCAAGATGTCGTAGTTGTACCTGGACCCCAACACCCTTTACCAAAGACCCGGAGAAGTGGTTACCTAAATTTGACCCTGATTCTAAGAAATCTGTCGAAGACCACATAAAGAAGATTATGTTATCCATTAGACTCCAAAGTGTAGAAAATGAATATGTAGTATGTAGAATCTTCCCTTATACATTCGAGGGCAATGCTCTACATGGTATTTCGCCCAACAACCACAAACCATTGTCTCTTGGGAAAGATTCGAAACCTGTTTCTTAGACAAATTTGGAGATGACAAATATCCCAAAGTTTTGGTTGTGGAGCTATCCATTTTAAAAATGAACCCTAAGGATAAAGGAAAAGATTTTAATCAAAGGTTCCTTACATTAAAAATTTGAATTCCCACAGATTCAATGTCGGCTGAAAGTCTACTTGTTGCATATTATACCAAAGGTTTGCATAATAATATAGCTATTTGGGTTAAAAGGTCCAAACATTCTTTGTTACTGGAAGCTTTCGAGGAGGCAAGTAAAATTTAAAAGGATATACTAAGTTTAAAAGGCAATCTAAATAGCGAAGCTGAAACAGCTGCACCCGCTAAAAAGAAAATAGAAATTCTCACTAGGCCACCTCAAGCCAAAAGCCAACCATAAACTTTAGACTTAGAAAGTTTGCAAAAGGTTGTCCAGAAATTATCAAATCAGGTCGTAGACTTGAAGAGATTAGCCGAAGAGGCATCCACAATCAAATGAAATTTTAAACCTCCTTTCAGGAAGCCTTTTCCTTCCAATCAACCAAATCCGACCACTGAAGGTCTTAATTTCAAAATCTTGCAATATGATCTACAAACTATTCTAGAAGCACATGATAACTCTGCCCCTCCTGAGAATTCTGAAGACGTAGCTGAAGAAGAGGAGTCATCTCCCAATATCTTTGGACATTTTTCTGATAGTATTTTTCAATAAAACTTTGAAACTGTCCACCCTTACAACACAAGGAGCAAATCAAAGAATAAACCGTCTTCCGAAATGAGTAATAATGTGCCTCCAAAAAATCCTAAGCAAGGTGAAATAAAACAAAGATTATCAGTCCCTATTTTAGAATATGACTTGATTGAATATCTGAAGAAATTAAGAGCTAATATTTTTGTTTATGAGCTTCTGAATTTTCCTTTAATTCTACAGAAAATGCTTCAAAATATAGCAGAAAATAGCAAGAACAACGTTTCTAACAGTGAGAAATTTACAGAAATCACTTCTAAAACAACAAAAAAGATCTCTGCTAAAACAACAACTGAACTTCCTGATACAAGGGATTCAACAGAAAAAACTGTATCGAATGTAGATAAAATTGTTTCAGGGACAGAGACAAAAAATCAACAGAATTCTGCTGTTAATACTCGTAAAAATGTCCCACCTTTCTTATTGACTTTTGAAATTTTCAATAGAAATGTACATAATTGCATGGTAGATTCCGGTTCATCATCGAATGTTATGCCTTTATCTATTTGCCAAAAAATTAACGCAAAAGTTCAGCCTTCTAGTCTTCAGATCATTCAGCTTGATCAGACTAACGTTAAGGTAATCAGTGAACTTAAGAATGTTCTAGTTAGACTATCTTCTAATCCTAAGGTTCACCAAATTATTGATATCATTGTTGTTGACATCCCTGAAGTCTATGGTTTGTTCTTAAGAAGGGATTGGTCCGAACAGCTACATGGATACTTTGTAACAGATTGGTCTCATCTGTGGCTGCAAGAAAATGGACAACCAAATAGAATTAGGATTAACTGCAAATGCTATCTCAAGCACAACGTGACAGATCTAAATGATCCAAACAAACCTTTTACTGCATCTTCTAATTCACTTGAAATGGAATGAACACCTTCTTCGGTAATTTCGTCACTGAAATGTCTCCTGTAGTTGATCTTGGGCAAGGATTAGAACTCATTACTTATACCCAGTCACTAGCTTTGCTGAATGTGTCAAACACTGTTGAAAACGATCAGATATGGTCATTATACTTCGACGGATCCAAATCCAAAGAAGGATCTGGTGCATGATGTGTACTCATCGACCCCGCAGGTAATAAGACTTTCATCGCTTGTCGATTAGAGTTCTAGTGGACTAACAACACTACTGAATATGAAGCACTCTTGCAAAGGCTTAAGAAAGCTTTGGATATGGACGTGAGAAAATTAATAGTTTTTGGTGATTTGGAAATCGTGGTTAGACAAGTAAGAAATTCCATTCATTGCTTGTCACCACATCTGAAAAGTTACCAAACCGAGGTATGGAGTCTGATGCGTAAATTTTCAGCATTTAACATCAATTCCATTCCTAGATTAAGTAATTCAGAGGCTGATTAATTGGCTAATGTCGCTTATAAACTTTTTCCTGCAGAAGGTCTTTCTCCAAATGCATTTTCGATTGAATTATTGTTCAGGTCGTTGATCCCGGACAACATCACCAACTGGAGAGTGTTCAACAATGATCAACAGATCATCAAATTCTTGCACATGGAAGACACTTTCCAAGGTTCAATTATCGATAAAGTAACTCATGATGAAAGCCTCCACAACTTCACGGTAATATCAGATCATAGATATTCTGAATCGACATCCAATCTGGTAAATTCTATCCCTAGAGTTGTTGTAAGACTAGAGAAGTTTTATGACCTGCATGATAAATTTAGAGGTTCTGTAAATTGTAAAATGAATAGTTCTTCTTTGATTTGTGAAACAATCAACTTAGGGACTAAAGAAAATCCACAAAACATTAATTTGGGAATGAGGTTCTCCGAGCAAGAACAATCTGCCTTTATAAAATTGTTTAAATAATTTAAAGACGTTTTTGCTTGGACATATGATGATTTAAAAACATTTGATCCTAATATCATACAACATGTCACTCCCATGAAACCCCAGACCCAACCTTTTCAACAACAGATAAGGAAGATGCACCCTAATTTGGAACCCACTATCAAGAAAGAACTAAATAGATTATTGAATGCAAAGATAATTTTTCCAAGGAGACACACACAATGGGTATCTAATCTAGTCCCTGTTAGGAAGAAAAGTAGCGAAATTCGACTCTGTTTCAAATTTCGTAATCTAAACTGAGCATTAGACAAAGATAATTATCCCATTCCTCCAATGGAACAGATACTTCAACAATTTTTCGGTTCCGAAAGACTATCATTACTAGATGGTTTTTCGGGATACAACCAAGTCCTCATGTCTCCCTCTGACCAACTCAAAACCACTTTTCATACCCCGTGGGGTACTTATGCCTACAGAAAGATGCCTTTTGGGCTTATAAATGTCGAGGCCACTTTCCATAGAGCAATGGACATTGCTTTTCATGGTATCCTAAATCAATTAATAGTGGTCTATCTTGATGATGTAACCGTTTTCTCCAAAAGCAAGAAAGATCATTTGTCTCACCTTAGGGCCGTCCTAGAACGATGTCACAAATATGGCATATCCCTTAACCCTAAGAAATCAGTGTTTGCAGTTGAATAGGGAAAAATACTTGGGTTCATAGTGTCCAAATATGGAATGATTATCGACCCCGAAAGAACCCAAGATATTGCTAGACTTGCCCCGCCCGCTTCCAAAAAAGCGATGCAGTCGTTTTTAGGCAAGATTAACTTCGTTAGAAGGTTTGTCCCAGGTTTCTCAGAAATGGTAAGGAAATTACAGAATTTAATAAAAAAGGACGTTCAGTATCATTGGGGGCCACAAGAAAATCGAGCTTTCGATTCCATAAAACAAGCGATCGTTGAAACCCCTTCCTTGATGAGTCCTGATTTCTCATAAGATTTCACTCTTTACACTTTCACTTCCAAATGATCGTATGCGGCTGTCTTAACCCAAAATAATGCTGAAAATAATGAAATACCCATTTCTTTCATGAGCTCAACATTCAAAGGGGTAGAGATTAATTACCCAGTTGTAGATCAATAGGCTTATGCAGTTTTCAAAGAAGTAAAACATTTCCGATCATACTTTCTGAAATCTAGAACTAAAGTCATTGTGCCTTATCCGACTGTTAGAAACTTACTAGTACAAAAAGAATTGGGTGAAAAAAGGGAAAATTGGATGACATCATTAAAATAGTATGACCTTGAAATTACCCCTGCACAAATTGTTAGAGGTCAAGGTCTATGCAAACTAGTGGCTGATTCGGTCGAAGAACAACATAGTCAAATTAATGTCTCAACTTTAAATAAGAATAATGAAAATCAGATCTATTGTGCACAAGTTGCTGCTAATTCTTGGTTTGATGACATTAAGTTTTATTTAACACATGGTTCTTCCCCTTTCCATATCGATCCAAAAAAGTGAAGATCATTAAGAATCAAATCTGCACCTTTCCAGTTGGTAAATGACATATTATTCCGTAAATTTTTTGATAGCGTACTCGTGCATTGTTTGGAAAGAGATGAAGCAGAGAAAATATTATCTGAACTTCACCCAGGTTAAGCTGGTGGGAACTTCGGTGGATATACCACTGCTCACAAGGTATTAAGAGCTGGGTACTATTGGCCCACGTTGTTCAAATATGCCCATGCATTATGTCGTAAATGCATAATCTGCCAAAAGACAGTTGGACGAGTAAAAAAGGAAGCATTCCCTTTGCAGCCTGTCTCCGTGGATTCACCATTTTAGCAATGGGGTCTTGACATCATAGGGCCAATTAACCCCACTTCTTCACAGAAACATAAATACATCATTACAACAACGGATTATTTTACCAGATGGTCCGAGGCTACACTGCTGAAAGTAGTGAACACCAAACAGGTAATATCTTTCCTCAACATGAATATTATTGCTAGATTCGACATTCCTGAATGTTTGGTCTTTGATAATGCTTCTTACTTCTCATCCCTCGATATGAGTGTTTTTTCTTTAGAAAAAGGGATCAAACTGAAATATTCTGCCAGCTATTACCCCCAAGGAAATGGCTTAGCAGAGTCAACAAACAAAAATCTGATCAAAATCATCAAGAAGACAGTTTCTGAAATCCACAAGAACTGGCACAACGTGCTTTTTAATGAACTTTGGGCTGATAGGGTGACACTGAAAAATTATGTTGGTAATTCTCCTTTCTTTCTCATCTATGGAAGAGAAGCAATCCTCCCTCCTCATGTTCTGATTCCCTCTCCTCAATTATCGCAGCAAGTTCAAGAGGAAGAATGCCCACCTCTTGAAAGTCGAATTAATGCCTTGCTGAAACTAGAGGAAGCAAGAGCACAAGCAAAAGAGAGGTTGGATCAACATCAACATATTGTGAAAGGATGGTTCGAGTCAAACTCTGCTTCAGATAGAAACTTCGAGGTAGGATATTTGGTTCTCAAATGGGATAAACCTCATGAGGGAAAAGGGGAACATACCAAGTTCCAGAACCTGTGGTTGGGGCCCTTCGTAATCGCTGAAAAACTAGGTCCCAGCTCTTTCTGTCTACATAGTTTGGAGGGACACCCAGACACCTTCTCGGTGAATGGCCAAGATCTCAAAAGGTAATTTTTGTGATGATTCCAGATCCACCTTTTGTACATATTTTTCTGTTTTGATTTATTATTATTTTCTGATTTTGGTTATTTTCATTTTGTTTTGTTTTCATTGCTTTCTGGTTAAACTTATGTCTGTGTCACCTTTTATTTCATGGAGGGGAACCATAATGAATCATTCTGAAACAATTGTTAAGGTATTTTCAAGAGCATCAATGTTGTAAATCGCTGAAACACAGACTAGCTAAAGAAAATTTTTGTTTGAAACACATTTCTTGGTCTCACTTTATAATTATGAGCATACATGACCATCTTCAAATATTTTTGTGATATCCTTGCTTATAAAGAAAGCAACTCAAGTATGCCTTCCTGTCCTTGAAAAATTAGTTTCATCAAGAGACTAATTTCATATCATAATGAAGGTGATTAAGCAGAAAATTAAAGGTTGGAAAATGACAAGTGTTCTAAAGAATGAAATTTTTAGCATCACCCTGCTCTTCTGAGTATATTTAAACTTATATCAGATTGTAAATAATTTCTCGAGAGTTGTGGGAAGTGTTTGTAAACCCCCCGAGATATTGAACAGGTCTATTGGCAGCAGGTAAATGCATGCATGATTCCAAGACAACTTCATTGGGGTACTGAACTGGCATGCTGGTAGTGAAGCAATGTCAGGTTCAAGAAAATTGTCAGGTATAAATTTTGTTATTGGTCATAAGTATCCTTCATTTTGAACAGAAATTTCCTGGACAAGATAGAGGTGTCAGAGTGGGTTAATTGACATCCCTGCCGAGGCTATGGACACCTGCTGGCAACATTGGCTCTGTCAACAGTATCAGAGCCATTGACTTGAACATCATTGCTCTCATTTTTAAAATTTGTCACCGGATTTCATTTGAACAGGAAGATATCTGAACCTGGAATGTGTAATGATTGTTGGGATGCTTGATGTCTTTCAACTGTTTTTGATCTGTAATCATTCTGAACAGTCCTAACATGAAATCGTCGGTGATGCAGAGATAACTGCTTCTCCCAGTAAGTAGCCATTGTTGGCAACCCTACATGATTTTTTCCTTTTAAAGTGAAAAATAAAAATACCTCTAGCTGTCTACACTTCGTCATGTAAATATTGCTATTTGAAGGTGACTATTCGGTTGTAAAAAAGATGTTTTGATTGTTCCTATTTTATTTTTCCATTTTCATGCTTCATTCATGACTCAAAGCATGAATGAAACATTAAAACTTATAATCATATTGCAATTATATCCAAGGCTTGGTCTTTGTGTAGGGAAAATGTTCTTACAACTCTTTTAATGAATGTTGATTTGATTTGAAGCTTATCATATATCAATAAAACATTTGTTTTGAATTGCCCCTGGATTAGAAGCTATATCTTGAGTACTTTGTAAATACACCAAGAATAGATTGGAATTAAGACCATAAGCTTCTTCATTTAACGTTCTTGGTAGATCATTTTTTATTTTAAATCTTTTTTATTGGTATTTTGATTTTTGGATCACATCCTCTCCTAACCTTGGAAAATCAAGGTACCCATTACATATGATGAGATTTAACCACAACTCGGTCATACCCTGTACTCTGTTTGAAGTGGCAGTTTGAATCGACAGATCCATCATTACAAAATAGAATCTTGGGTTTCGCTCTGTACTTAGGGCATTCATTACCTGAAACACCCAATTTTAGTGGCTTGAAACCCCTTATGCTCTCATTTTGGTTGCGCTAGGGTAAGTGTGGGTTTTATTCCTTTGTTATTTTCTCTGGCCTCCCTTTGTTTCTGCTACCCCTTATGCTCACAGTGAGTTCTGGTCGCCTTGTAATTGTCTGTCCAAACCCTTATGGCCCCGATCGTCTAGATTGAGCCAAATGACCCCCAAACTTTGCTATTGTGTGGTGATACGAGTGAAGACTATTATCACTAAATTTTTTTTCACAAATGGTTACAAGAATTCAACATCATAAAATAGTTATGAGGTCATCCATGGACATGAATTAACACAAAAGCATTCACAAAGGGTCAAAACTATACAACTAGTGAAAAAATTAAAGGGCGCTATGAAGACACTGGGCACACGTGCACATGCAGAAAACATGAACACAAAAATTGTGCACATGCGCATGATGTGTGACTGTTGTCGCAAAAATCCGCGCACCTGAGAAACGACACATTTATGAGAGTGGTCGGCCTCCTAGCCACTTTTGGTTCAACTTCCAAGTTGATTTGACACTCAAATCTGGACTGGATTCGACTAGGTGGCTGGTCAAAGACCTAGAAATGCCCTAATTAGCCTCTTTACACACTACAAACTAGTTGGACAATAACTCAAAGGAATGCTATAAAAAGGCCATGGATACACTTCATTTTTCAAGGAATTCATAGCAAAGTTATGCTGCCATTATTCTCTTTCGGAATCTTCTATCCTTGCCAAGAGTATACTTGCATCATTACATTGGGCAATCCATCTCACCCCTTGAGTGGATTAGCAAAAAATTCTTTCACCATTTTCATTTTCATTTTCATTTTCAAGAGTTGTAAGAAGAGATTATTTGTGGGGGTCCAAGAGCCCTCCCTTGGAGGAAGAAGGGACTCATAGTCCTCTTGCTTCTCGGTGTTTTCTTTCACTAATATCAGCCTTATCATTGGTGACATGGGTCTCATTGTTTCTTTTGTCCTTATATCTCTATGTTCATTAATTTAGTTGTTGTTTTATTTCTTAGTTTATTTCTTAGTTATTGTTTTATGTTTCTTTCTCTAACCCTTTTCCTTGCAGCTGTCCTACTTAGCAAACCCAACTAAGCTTGCAAGCACCTCTACTTTTCTCACTAAGGTGACGAAAGAGGTGCAACATATTGGCGACTCCACTGGGGAAAGGTATCAATTTACTACCCCATTTGGGTTTTTCTAGCTCTTCTTTTGGTTTATTTAACTTGCAGGTGCATTAACTAGCCTAAGCCGACCTGCCAATCATCCAATTCCAAGGTGAATTGAGAGAATTCCATGCAGAATTTTGATTCACGGCTGTGTGTCACCTGTGCATGGGTTTTGTGGCCCACAAACGTGCATCGTGCACACATGCACCCAAGTCACAGTTTTGTTCTACACACGTGCACCCATTTACTCTTTTCGGTCTGTGCACATGCGCTCTATGCACCTCTGTCTCCATTGATACCTGCGCACCTGTGCAAAAAATTCACATTGTAAAGTTTTTTGAGATGTGGGGAAGGCCCTTAGCCTTCTTAAAAATGATTTCAAGCATGTTTTAAAGCTGCACCACACTTAGTCACCTCTTCATATAAAGGGGTTAGTCAAAACACATAGGCACTTAGGGGGTTAAAATCATTATTTCCTCTTTTGCTTTCATTTTCACCACATGGATGGCTTGTTTTGACTTAAAATATGAGTTGGAAATCATTTTTAATCACATTTAACTTGCATTGGGACTAGAATTTGGATAACAATCGCTTAGTATGCTCTTCTCTCGCGCCTCCAAGTGACCTTGAGAATCAGAAAAAGATTGTGAAACAATTTCATCTCCCTTAAAGAGATTAAAACCTTTAGGAGAGGACAATATCCCTTCTTGGGACTCCTCTTAGTTTATTTTTTCAAAACACATCTTAATATTGTAACGGGCCCATACATGCCCACATGCTACAAAGATAGGATAGTGTTGAATTTACTTTCTTAGATCAAATCACTAGGGAAGTTTAAAGGTTTTGTAACGGGCCCATACATGCCCACATGATCACAATCTAGGATAGTTTCAAAGATTTTATTAGATTACATCACAATAGGGAGTTAAAGGAATAGTAACAGACCCACATGTCCACATGCTAGCTTCCTAGGGACTTTTGAATTACGCAAGGTTGTACCAAAGACACTTAGTTAATTAGGTAATCAACACTTGTAAGGACCAAGCGAAATCCACATGTAGCAAGGTGACACCTAATTCATTAAAAATTGGCACACTTTCACTCATTCACACACAAAAGTCACTTATCACTCACATAGCTTCTTCTTGAAATGTGGAGGTCAAAGTAAGTTTCCTCCAAAGGGATTCTGAAACACCCCACCCTTTTCTTGACAAAACTATCCACTCCCATTTAAATTCAACGAGGTTGGTTCACACCCCCAACCTCTCAAAACAACTACATCTAAATTTTTTCTAAAAACTCACTAAGTTTTCCTCCACAGGAGGTGCCAAAAGATTTTTTTTAGTCTAAGTAGGATTTTGGGGATAGGCATCCAAATAACTCCCTGTTATCTGGTTCTCACATTGTCAAAACCATAGAAGTTGTCAAAATAGGGAACTGAAAACCCTCCAAGTCAAGTGTTCCTAACACCATAAGGCAAGGAGATACCCATGAAGGGTTGAAGGTCGAGGTTCGGTTGTTTAGTGTGTCCCCCCTTGAGGCACCCACCTCTTGGACGAGATCCAGCCCGTGACCCATTTCTGAGGCTGAAAATCTAAATGCTGCACTTTGACCGAGGTACCTAGTGACCAAATTTTAGGACATCTACCCAGGTGGAAATTGTGGGCTGCAATTGCACCTTGATCGGATTTTGTGTGGCTATTGGAAAATATCGCTAGCTCTTTCGGGATATGCCCCCTTTACCCCTCATTATAACCGATTATTTCATCCTTCACTAGTTTCTCTTCCGGTGACTTCAGACCCCACTGTTGAATACTATTGGAAGGTCCAATGCTATTTGAGAGGAAGGACGTTACGTCTTCTAGGACACGAGCATTTGTTTTCTTTGATTCCCCATGCGGAAAAAACCCACTTATCCACATATATGCTTATTTTTCAAACCACTTTATGTATGATGCACTTATGACTACATTTTGATTTGGATATATATATTGTGTAAAGTTCAAAATTTGAAACAAAGGCTCTTGTTTCTTTATTACTCTCACCACCATTTGCACACATTCACTCAGCTAGTTGGACATCATAGGGGACCCACAGAATCCCCGTCATTCCCAATCCTTGCTAAACCTCCCTCCTATCTTAGGGGGAGTGTCTGGTCTTGCCCACTCATCGACACCACCTTCACACACTCCTGTGAGTGCTACTGTCTTAGGATCAAATTTTCTTGGTTCCACATTACTTGGGTCCACTTCCCAAGTCCCACCGTCCACTCGCTCTCCTTTACATGGAAGCGGAGGACCAACTTCCTCTCAAGGGGGAAGTACCAACCCACCTAGCCCCCCTCAAGGGTCAGGTTCACAACACACTTACACCATGGCTGGAGCTAATCCTCCCCCCCCACTATAGATGCCATATTTGGCCTCTCTCAACATACCAGATCTAAGAAAACTCACCAATGATCCTATATTGCATGACCCCACATGGCCCGCAATGCCCACCAAACTGCCTTCAGACATCCCTAAGTTTGAAGGAAAGGTAGGAGATGACCCTGCCAACCATGTCATGAATTTTCACCTATGGTTCTCTTCCAATAGCATTATGGATGATTCCATCAGACTGCGATTATTTCAACACACACTCACTGGCCCATGGGCCAAATGGTATGTAGATGAAAAATCAGGGTCCCATGCGACTTTGGAATCCTTGGCCAAAGAATTTTTGACCTTCTTCCAATTACCAATACGCCATGACAATGGTCTAGAACTACTCTCTAATTTCAAACAAACCTCAGCCACACATATCGCTGATCACATTCACGAGTGGCGTAGGCAATGTAGTTTGTGCAAAGCAAAAACCACCAAATAGCAGTGTCTTGACTGGTTTCTCAGATCACTTGTTTCCCTCCTCGATAAGGATGTAGCTTCCACCTTCCCTCAATCAGTTGAAGAATCCATCAGTAAGGCTCAACAATACGACCTCATCTATTCACAGTTAGGGTACTTATACACTGTACTTCTTGATCTCCCAAAACCTGTCCATTTGGCCAAGACAAACCTGGGATGTCTCACTCAGCAGATGGACTGATTGGTAATACCACTCACCATGGTCCACAACCCCAACAACCACCAATGTATGGAACACCTCAATACCCGCCGGCAAATGGGGGCACTTCTTATTACCCCCCACCCCCTTATCAACAACCATACTCTGTTGCTAGGCCTCTACCCATTAGTGGGCCACTGCCGGCACCCCCCATACATCCACCTATTCAAATGAGTTTTGGTACCCCCTCTACCTCATCTTATAGTACTAGAAAAAGCACCACGCCTTCCTATATACCTTACGGATCATTACCCCCACAGAATCTGTACTTTCTTTTTCCCAGTCCCCCACAACCCATCAATCCCCCACATCCTCACGCTGGGGTGAATTTTGTTCAACCCTCTCCCATTCAACAATATCAAAATTTCAAACAACCGAATACAACAAATCCGACCCATCTATCGAACAATGCCAAAAATAAAGGAATAAATAGGAACAACAACAACCCAGGTCAAGGCAGGAATCAACCCCAATAGAACTAACCTACTGGGGGCAACCAGAACCAAGGGAATCAGAACCCCCAGGGGGGAAATAATAATAGGCGTCAAGGGAGAAATAACAATAATGTTAAAACCAACTTCCCTTGTGCCCTTTGCGGTGAGATCGGTCATTATACTCGTCATTACCCCCAAATTGTTGATTTCAAATGGTTGAAAGACTCAGGCATTCTACCCCATCCTCTAGCATCGCATGCCCCTTAGCAGGCCCCACAATAATACGTGCAACAACCCCCCCCTGCCGTGCTGTAGAATCCTATTCCACACCAAGGTGCGATAAACACCCAATAGGACACGCAGCCTCCCCCACCTCAGGTGGGACAGTACCTCAATCCAAACAATCCAACAGATCGCATGATCCTCCTCACTAGTGAGGAAGAAATCCTTCTGCAAACATGTAATCGTTAGTATCATGCACTCGCTGAGTCTCCTCCCATCCCTCCAGAGACAAAACCTGCACCAATGGGACCCCCATTGGTGATCCCTTGCCCTAACATAGAGCCACCTCTTCGCATCCCTCGCATCCCATTACATAGGAATGTCCACAACCCACAGGCTAGGGCTGCTCATAATTACAGATTGGTTGATGACTTAGCATAATCCCCGGCTGCCATGTCAGTCTTAGAAGTCCTTCAGAATTGTCCCACTCTGTGGAAATCATTACTTTTCGCCTTGGGGGTAGTTGACCTCCCAAATACTTGACTCATTACATTTGATCTCGACAGCGGAGAACCTCACCTTCCCACCTTGATCGCTTTTCAAATCCCAGTAAAAATACGGAACATCATAGTTCATCGGTGTATCATCGATGAAGGTGCATCTACATGAATTATGTCCAAATCTGTATGGAAGAAACTTGGTTCCCCCGAACTCATACACTCTACCATTACCTTACGAGCTTATGACAGATGACCATCATACCCTGAAGGACTCTTCCAAAATGTCCCCGTAGAACTCGGGGGCAAGACTATTCTCATCGACATTGAAGTTATCGACGCCCCACTTGATTATAATAGCCTGTTTGGTCGTAGCTACATGTACGCTATGAAGGCAGTTGCCTCTTCTGTCTTTCGAACATTGATGTTCCCCCACAACGGGAAGATCATTACCATTGACCAAGTCTCACATTACGAGCCTAACCCATCTTCCAACATCGATAACATTCTTCCTCTCATCCACACAAGTCATGATGCATACCCACTCATCGAAATGGGTCCCGAAATTTTCAAAGATCCATCATTGTTAGGAACTTACCATGGAGCACCTTCGCTCCTTCATCCTTCCAATCAAGTACGCATCGTATCATCTAACATAACTAACATAGAGGATACCCTTCCTCCTATGGAGGCTTCTATCATATCTGACGTCCCACTAGTTGTAGAACTTCCCCCTCACGAGCCTCTTGCGAACTCGTCAACCCTGCCAATCCACAATTTCACCCCTCCCCAAGGTCATATCCCAGTTTGGGAGACAATTCCCCAAGCCATCACTCAAATGCCCTTCTTTTACCCTCCACCTGGCATCGAAGCTTTCCAAGTAGCCGCAACGCTTACCCTCCTTAATATGGTGTTAGGAATTCCAGTTTGGTATTTACATCCACCCGAGATGGTCCCTCGACCATTCCCTTCCCCCCAAACATAAGGAATCCCAATGACAATTACCATACTTACTCCCACCATACACTCTACACCCCCACTCACTACCCCCCCTGCCACAGCTGGGGGCAGGAGAAAGAAGAAGGAGCCCACAGCTCCACTTCCCCCATGTGTTCAACCCCCTTGCACGCTATGTGAGAAAGATGGACACCAAACCAACAACTGCCCATCTCTACCAGAGTTACGGAATTTGATTCCACTCAATCAAACTCCCTCCACACTTACCACTATAGCCAGTACTACCGCTACCACCCCCCATTGAAGTAGTAAAGGGTTGCAAACCAAATTCGCTTGCGCTATATGTTCAAAATATGGCCATTATACCCACCATTTCCCAGCACTGCCACGCTTTTGGGAGACATTAGCTACAATACGCCAAAGCTTCCAGAGAGAACCCAATCTAGCTACGTCATCCCTACCAAAAATCACTGACATACATTATCTCACAACTTCATTCAATGAACATATGAGATGCCCTTTCTCTCTATGTGAATCGTTAGATCATTTTACATACTAGTGTCCTATGATCATTGAACATAGGCAACACCAATTGACCCTGCTTCAAAGACCCACAAAATCGATAGTTGACCTAACCTCGTCACTAGAGGTTATTCATGTCATTTATCCTGAACCCGAGGCCCTTCCAATGCCTCCATGGTTATTGGATGACTTATCTGAGGATTCACCCCCCAATCCCCCCAACTCTCCCACTCATTTCCCTATGGAAATTTTACATCCAACTACCACAGGTACTCCTCAGTACTTCGATATTTGGTTTATGTTGAGTGAACCATCGCAATTTCCTCGCATCGTTCCCCCTGCTTCTTCATCACCAAGGGGCAGCCACACGACAACAATCACCGATATAACTCTTCACGACCCCTTGTATTCCCGCCAATTCCACTATGAAGAGGAAATACTAGAAGAGTTAAACAACCCTGACTACCCATGGGATGTGCTACACCATTGCGCTCTCTTCTTTCCACAGGAAGCCTCCATGCCTCCTAACCAACACCCCATATATGTGGTCGAAACCAAGGATTTTATCCCATCAGGGCTTATCAACTGGTTCAAAAACCCCATTCCTACCCCTGATGCTTTTGAAGAAGGCAACATGGTTAACATTTCCCCGATCGTTAAAATCGACATTTCCATCAAAAATGGCGTCGTCGAGGAAATCACCATCGGAGCCGCTTGCACTCCTCAAGAAATCACCACCTATAAAGCCCTCTTCCAGGAATATTGGGATATTTTTGCCTGGTCATACACGGAAATGCCTGGCCTCGATTCATCTATCGTCGAACATCGCATAGACAGCTGGCCCAACATTACACCAATTTGTCAAAAACAACGACCGCTACACCCATCCAAATCAGCGGCCATCAAAGACGAAATTGACAAATTACACATGGCTGGGTTCATCTACCCCATCGCCTATACCTCATGGGTTTCCAACCCCATACCCGTTAATAAAAAATAGGACACTATCTGCGTCTGCACGGACTTTCGTGATCTCAATCACGCATGTCCCAAAGACAACTTTTCAACGCCTTTCATTGATCAAATTATCTACGACTGTGCAGGCCACGAGGCTCTATCCTTCATGGATGGTTTCTCTAGTTATAATCAAATTCAAATTCACCTAGACGATCAGTACAAAACCGCATTCACTACCCCTTGGGGTACTTTTTCGTATCGTGTCATGCCTTTTGGCTTAAAGAATGTTGGAGAAAATTTCCAATGGGCTATGACATACATTTTTCACGATCTGGCCCATATCATCCTTGCATACTTGGACGACCTCACAGCTCAATCCAAGAAATGCACCCAACATCTTGATGATTTACGGATCATCTTCCAATGGTGTCGTCAGTACAACATCCACTTGAATATCCTCAAGTGCGTATTTTGCATCACCGTGGGGTGCCTCCTCGGATTCATCATTTCCCAAAGTGGTATTACCGTGGACCACCTCAAAGTCCAAGCTATCACTAAAATTCCACCTCCCCAGAATTTACGTCAACTCCAGAGCCTCCAAGGCAAGGCTAACTCTGTACGAAAATTTGTCCCATACTACGCCACTTGCGCACACGGTTTCCTTCGCTTACCACGTCACGACATCCCATTTTACTGGGATGAACATGCCCAATAGTCATTTGACAATCTTAAAATGGCACTTGCCAACACCCCTTTAATTAGTGCACCTGACTACAATCACGACTATATCCTCTACATATCAGCATCAACTGTTTCAGTAGCAGTCATTCTCGTTCAGCTAGGTGATGACAATCATGAGCATGTCATTTATTACGTTATTAAAAACCTCTCAGGGCCACCCTTGAAGTATAAACATGAAGAGAAACTAGCTCTTGCAGTCATCCTCGCAGTCCAAAAATTGCGTCACTACATTCTGCTTCGCACAACTAAGGTTGTAGTAGATACCAACCCTATGCAATACTTTCTTAGTCGTCGAAAAATTAATGACAAATTTTCTTGATGGAGCATTATCCTTCAGGAGTACGATCTTAAATTCTCAATACTCAAGAGAAAAAACTCCCTCGTTCTCGCCGAACTTGTCACGACCCTCCCCTCTGACACAACTAGTGCCCTCGCCAATACCGACTTTCCCAACGAACACCTCTTTTACATCACTTTGGATGATCCTTGGTACGACGACCTCCTCGTCTACCTCTGAACTCAAAAGTTCGGTAACCACCTTTCACGAGATGATCATTGTCGTATTCACCACCAGGCTCCCCGCTACCTCCTCATCGGAGACATATTATACCGGCGAGGGGTTGACACCATTCTTTGTTGATGCCTGACCATTGACAAGGCTGATAGAATCTTGAATGACTGCCACAGCGGCGCATGTGGGGGCCATCTTTCAGGAATATCCACTTCTCAGAAGATTATCTGAGCAGGATATTTTTGGCCTACCTTTTTTCGTGATTGCATTCACGCCGTAAAACGATGCGAGAAGTGTCAACTTTACACCAACAAAGCTCGAGAACCACCTGCTCTTCTTCATCCAGTCATCACTGCCGACCCTTTTTGTAAATGGGGCATCGACTTCATGACTTGTAATCCCCCCTCCAGCAATGGACACAAATACATTGTTGTCGCGGTCGATTACTTCACCAAATGGGCTGAAGCTATGCCCACCTTCAACAATACTACTGACACCGCAGTGCATTTTTTCTTTAACCACATCATATCTCGCTTTGGAGTACCACTCCAACTTGTTTCCGATCACGGGAAACACTTCGAGAATGAGATTTTCGTCGAACTCTCATCTCGGTTAGGATTCTCCCACGAGTTTTCCTCACCATATTACCCTCAGTCTAACGAACCGGTCGAAGAAGTTAACAAGGTCCTCAAGACCATGCTACAACGCATGGTTAATAAACATAAGACCAATTGGCATCATATGTTATTTTCCACGCTATGGGCTTACCATACGGCTGTGAAAATAGCTACTGGTTTCACACCATTTCATCTAGTCCATGGGGTTGAGGCCACTCTTCCCATTGAGTTCAAAATTCCCACCTTACGCACCCTAATTGAGCTGTTACTTGACACTGCTCCAATGGAGTAGCACTTATTGAACTTAGAGTCCCTGGATGAAGATTGTCGATCTTCATTACAAAACAATGAGGCAGCTAAAAAATGATCAAAGGCTACCTTTGATCGACATGTCAACCTTCACTCATTTCGTGAAGGCGACCTCGTCCTTGCTTACGATATCGCTCATGATACCTTTGGCCATGGAAAATTCGAGTCACTATGGCATGGCCCATACATTATCCAACATTGCCTCACCAAAGGTGCATACATCATGGCCTCTCCCGAAGGCCTCTCTCTCAAAGAACCCATCAACGGGTTATACTTAAAGAAATTTTATGCTTAAACGTAGTCATTCTACTTTAGGTTATTTCTTTTATAATGTTTTTAATCTTTTTTCCATCCCTTGCGTCTAAACTATCATTTGTGCTATTGACAGATGCTTCCTCCATTGGTCTACCACATCCATTACGTCGACGGCGCCAGTCATTGGACACAAAATCTCACTTCGGCCGCTTGGGCTCTCTACACCCCCTCGCATGAAATGCTCCATTCGAGCGACATATGTTTGGGTTCAGTGACCAACAACCAAGCCGAATACACTGCCATCATTGGCCTCCTGGTCGATGCCCAGGATCATCGTATTCATCACCTTAGCATCTTTCTCGACTCTCAACTAGTCGTTCTCCAACTCAACAATGTTTTCCACATACGTGATCCTTTCCTCTTCTGCAAATACCTGCAGGTTAGAATTTTATCTCGACATTTTGATTCCATTACATTTACACATATTCCAAGATAGTTGAATCAAATTACGGATAACTTAGCTAATATTGTGTTAGACTGGCATATATCACATCAAGATACCTCTACACATACATATACATATCAACAACCTGTCACATCATATATAGATTAGACATCATCAACACATTAACAAAACACATGTAAACACCACATAGATCTCAAAATGTATGCTCATGTATATATAAAACGGTCCACAGTGCCATCCAAATGTTTACATACAAAAATACAAGTATTCGCAGGCCAGCGAAGCACCTTGGTACAAAATGGGCTCACTAGCCTATATACAAAAAGACAAAAATACATAGAGCACCACTCAAGGTGCCTCTAGAGCACCACCTCCTGCCCCTCCCTCAGGCGGTGGTCCCCCACCCACTACTAGTCCCTCCTGCCCTAGAGGTAATCATCTGGTCATCACAACACCTACTACTGCTGCCCATCGTACCATGGCCTATCATGGCGGCAGAATCCCCACACACTGCTCCAGGATGCCCTCATCCTGGATGCGAGACCACATGCCCTCAGGCACACCCTGTAGCACCGCCTCCAAGCAACTACGTATGTCCTAAAAATATGCTCCGGCATCCGCTAGAGGAGCATGTGATGGCTTGACACCAAGGTCATCAAACCGATGTCTCCTTGCCACTCTCTCAGGATCAGCTGGTCTCACCTCGAAGTCCTCATGCTGACGTCTCTCTCCAACCCGCGGCCCTCCCTGCAGTGGTCTCTTCAGCTACTGACTAGCCAATGCTCTCCACATCTCAACCTCACGCCCGTGAGGTGCCACATATGCACATACAAACAAGAAACAAATAGTATCAACATCTATATCATATACATATGTCATGTTATCTCAAAAAACATATATATATAACTCATCAACATACCTCGATAGTCAAAAACCTCCCCTGGCGGTAACACCATGTCTGGATCCTCTTGAAAGTCAACACCAGCATATGGGAACTGTAAAACCACCTGTGGCATCTTCTACCACACCTGTGCCACCTCAGCAGTAAAGAAGTGGCCACCCTCGCCACCACCGTGGCGAAGCAAAACAATCTACCATCGCTTTAGTCGTGGCTCTCGTGCCCCAGGTGCACCCAATAAAATTCTAGGGCGCAACATAGGCACCCTCTCCAAAAACCAGGCCACTAGGATGGACCCAAAGGAAAACTCTCCTGTATCTGTGGACCGACAGTGGTCCAGCTGCCCTACCATCCTAGCATGCAGAGTAAGCCCCCAGGCGAAGTGCTCACCGGCCAGTACCCTCTCCATCACACACAGCTGACCCCCACTAATCCGCTGCATCGCAAGAGACCCGTACACTCTCACAATCATCACTACTATACAGCGATGCACTAGAGCATCCATTGCCCCAATGCTCACAATAGTGCCAGACATAAATTTCCCCCCCTAATAGTACCTTCGACCAACTGTCACTAGCACCACATCCCTTGGTAACACCGGCTCCATCGGTAGGGGCCTTCCCCGAAACGGGAGCCCAGTGAAAAAGTATATGTCCTCCACCGCAATGAAGGCAATCTGCTCTCCCCACTCTATGAAACAATGCAGGTCTAGAATCCACATACGGATAAGGAACTGCAGGATATACTCCTGCGCCCGTATCAATGGGCACTCAAATAACTTTAGCAGCCCATAGGCTACCAAAGTCGCACGTACCCCCAGCTCCTCAATAGCCACGACATCTCTCAGTTGGGACCAATCCCGCTCTCGCCAACCAACCGGCATCGTGCACAATGATCGCCTGCAACCACATAAAATAGTCCTAAGTCAGCCAAATGGACCATAAACAACATTAAGCAGATATTTTTTACACCCGTCAACCTTGCCTCTAAGGCATGGCTGTTTAACCCATAGGCACGCACACGTGCACGCCTGTTCACTCCACAGGCGCACACGTATGCACACCTATCCACTCCACAGGCATGCACTCAGGCATGCTTATCCATCCTTCAGGTGCGCATGGGTGTTCGCCTACTCAACATACAGGGGTGCCTTCATGTGCTCCTGTCACGAACACAGGCGCACCTTAAAACGTGCATGTCCAATACACAGCCGTGCACATATGCACAGTTGTGCAACCAACAGGCACGCACATAGTGCGCGCCCTTGTCCCCCTTATAGGTGCCCCCATGCGTGCCTATCCGATGGGTAGGCACAGACTTGTGCGCGCATAGTTCCGGATCGCCCACGCATGTGGGGGCCCACACCCATAAAACCCCCTGTACGGCCCTTCGTACAACCCCTACCCCAAAAAGGAAACCCTAATTCTATGCAGGATGATCAGACCACTAACTTGAAGCTCACTGGTCCTCAATCGGATCCCGTGTCCTCCCAAAATATCAAAATATCCTCTGAATACTTCTCGTCCAGTCACTATAGCAGCAAGTACAAATGAGGTGGCAATGTGGGCCCTACAGCTATATATAGGCCTTTTCACCAAACTTCCACTAACCATTCCTAGAGCTCCGAGTGTCCATTTCTCGATCCGTCTTCAACCACGAGATCGACATCCTATCATCTACATCATGATAGTCCCTGGGCCTCTTTTCATCCTGAACCCCTAGGACACCATTTTTTCATACCTTGACCAGGTACGCATGCGCATATTCAAAATTATCAAATAAATGCTCATATGTTCGATTCTCTTCAGATATTGTTCATGTCGGGTATTTGGTTTTCATGTGTGGAGGTACTTGGTCATCATACATCAACGCAACCCCTTCAGGTATATACTCAGTACTGGAATGTAGTCATTCCCTCTGAATCTCACTTGCATCTCTAGTCACACCCTTTGACATTTGCCTCTAGGATCCCCATTTCTGGCTCTACAGTACTAAAACCTCCATTTGCATCTTCGGTATTGTCACCTGATAGCACTCTTACCCACATGAGTTGTCCCATTCATAGCACCCTTTTGCACCTTTGACACTCATGTTGTTTTTCAAAACCCTTTACGGATGGGAGTCCCAATAGTCTTACATCATGTCGCGAATCAGCCACATACTCCTTCTCCTCATTTTGCTAACTTTCCCAATGGACTCCCAGATTATCTCTTCACGGTTCTTTTTTTTGACTACACCTCCGCAGTATCATGAACCCTCCATTTCATCCACAATCAGTTTGCCCATCTGCAAATTTCCCTTCATTTCACCTACCTCATACAGAAACCCACCCATGGGGGCCCCACCCTCCACCAGTTCTCCAAGCAAATTGTGCCCTACACGGGCCAACCATATCACTTTGGGGCACCCATTTATGTATTTGTACACTTATCCCAAATTATTATTTATTTATTGTACAAACGCCTTTGTTTCTAGCAGTTACATTATCTTGTTGTCGTCACCTTTGGCGACCTTCTTCCCTTTTTGGTAAACAAAACCCATGTCACCCTTGGTTGGGGCACTACTTATCATCTACCCTTGACGACATCATCCATATATTCAGAGTACCCCACAGGCCACTTACTTTCCCTTTGAGTTTATTCACTTTGTCCCACCTCTGGCACAACTTACCCCCTGTCTTGTTGTCCCCCTGACACTCGACCTCGTTGAATGGTTGCAGCCACTTTTATCTCACACATACCCCAGCCAAGGGAAGTCTTGAGTCTTCCTACATCGTGACTTCATCCATGTACCTCCTCCCATTCCTAACCTCACCTAGTAGATTTCACGAAGCCATTTGCTTCTGGGAGTCGTGTCCCCCTTTTTTGTCGACATCAACACAGTTTTCCAAGAGGGTGATAGTATCTTGATTCTCATTACCTATCCAATGAGAGATATTAGATGGCACAGGGAGAACCACAATTTCTCCCTGCTGTCGTTGGCCCCCATAACATTCGACGCCAACACTTTCTCATGTTACGGTGGGTCTTACTTTGTGACTATTTGCAGTTAGTTCTTATACTTGCCGAAGACCTCTGAACTTTGATGGGCTATCAATGCCTACATAATCCTTGATACTTCTTCCATATTTCACTGCCTACTATTCAGAGTATGTTCCTCCACAGAATTGTCTTCTGCCTTTATTACGACCACCCCTGAGGGCGTTGCAGTTATCTACATCAACACTTCATTCCTCTTTTTGAGTTACATGACACGAGCATGGGGCATGCCCGCCTCGTTTGTACACAGTTTATTTTTACACACCTTATGGAAGGTTGAGTTCTATAGGTTCCTTTTTCCCTCCAACAGATAGCTCTAGACAATCCCATTATTTCTCTCTTTTACAACAACACTCTCAGTAGAAGAAAAATTGATGCATTTCGGCTATACGTATGCTCCTAACCTCATCCATCAGGGGGCATCTGTTATCATTGAAATTTCATCCGCAAATGGTTACAAGAATTCAACATCGTCAAAGAGTTATGAGGTCATCCATGGACCTGAATTAACACAAAATCATTCACAAAGGGTCAAAACTATACAACTAGTGCAAAAATTAAACGGCGCTATGAAGACACTGGGCACGTGTGCACATGCGCAAAACATGAACGCAGAAATCGTGCACATGCACACGATGCACGAATGTTGTCGCAAAAAGCCACACACCTGAGAAACAACACATTTATGAGAGTGTTCGGCCTCCCACCCACTTATGGTTCAGCTTCCAAGTTGATTTGACACTCAAATCTAGACTGGATTCAACTGGGTGGCTGGTCAAAGACCTAGAAATGCCCTAATTAGCCTCTTTACACACTACAAACTAGTTGGACAATAACTCAAAGGAATGCTATAAAAAGGCCATGGATACACTTCATTTTTCAAGGAATTCATAGCAAAGTTATGCTGCCATTATTCTCTTGAGGAATATTCTATCCTTGCCAAGAGTATACTTGCATCATTGCATTGAGCAATCCATCTCACCCCTTGAGTGGATTAGCAAAGAATTCTTTCACCATTTTCATTTTCATTTTCAAGAGTTGTAAGAAGAGCTTATTTGTGGGGGTCCAAGAGCCCTCCCTTGGAGAAAGAAGGGACTCATAGTCCTCTTGC
>ML777798.1:1564690-1590300 GCA_009831015.1 Picea engelmannii | reverse complement strand
TCCATCTCACCCCTTGAGTGGATTAGCAAAGAATTCTTTCACCATTTTCATTTTCATTTTCAAGAGTTGTAAGAAGAGCTTATTTGTGGGGGTCCAAGAGCCCTCCCTTGGAGAAAGAAGGGACTCATAGTCCTCTTGCTTCTTGGTGTTTTCTTTCACTAATATCAGCCTTATCATTGGTGACATGGGTCTCATTGTTTCTTTTGTCCTTATGTCCCTATGTTCAATAATTTAGTTGTTGTTTTATTTCTTAGTTATTGTTTTATGTTTCTTTCTCTAACCCTTTTCCTTGTAGCTATCCTGCTTAGCAAACTCAACTAATCTTGCAAGCACCTCTATTTTGCTCACTAAGGTGAAGAAAGAGGTGCAACAAAGACCTTAAAAATTAGGGTTGGATTGGGTTTCTCGAGAAATTTCAGGGTTATAACTTACAATTGGCCCAAGAGTTCTCCCTCACATTCAATGGATGCAGAGCCAAAGTAGGTGATATTCAATTGGAAATCACCGAAGAATTTCTGAGCGAGGCAACGGGCCTCCCCCTCACCAGCCAAAAATGGTTTAAAAATTCAAAGTTGGAAGAGGTACCATGGAGTATATTCGTCACCTCTTGGAAAATTCAATGCTGTGACAAAGGTATGCTGCTCTCTCTGTTGAAAGATAGATGGCACAGTCTATTGCTAGTGTTAAGGCAATTTGTTACTTGTGAAGGTTGCTACGGCCTCTTCTTCCTTTATCACATAAGACTGCTAATGCATTTTATCGATTTCCAGTTAAACATGATTTTTTATTTATTAAGAAGTTTATATAAGATGTCAAAGAGATATAAAAGGAAGAAATTGGATTCCATTTTATTTCATCATGGGTTGATTAAGTTGTTGATAGTCCATCATCTGAAACTACTTGATGATGATTGGGATGCTTTCGTGACTCGCAATGGCTTTGTTGCAGTAAACCCTGTAGAGATTCCTATGGTTGATAAACCTATGCTAGAGAGGTCTCTTTTTCCTTCCAGTGATAAGCTAGATCTCTTGTGTAAAAAGCCTTGGGAAAGGACTATGCTCGATTAGTCTATGTGTGAGCAACAATATGTCATCTCCAATCTTACTGAATTTCCTGAGCATAAACAAGTTGTCGGCCCTAGTCTTAACCTAAAATCTACCAGTGGAAACCCTTCCAAACGGTCAAAGAAAATTCAAGACATGCGAGAGTTTAATAACAAAAGGGCTGGGAGACTAACTCGAGGAGCCTATGAAATAGATCAAAAGCTCGTATGAGCTCGATCAAATTGATCGAGGTCCATGAAAGCTCTGATTATGAAATCGAAATGTTCCTGGTAGATGAAGACATGAATTACTCTAAACCGGATCTCGGTCAAACTTTCGATTATGTAGATAGCCTTCCACCATGCCTGAAACAAAACAAGGATTTTCTAGGAATTAAACTCAGTGAACGACCGACAGTGGATGGTGGTAGTGTTTCAACACACAATCATGTGCTTCCTTGAACACTTTCCCCTACTATAAATTGTGAAGTGTGTCTATATTGGATAGGTCTGTATTACACAGACATCCCTGTCCTTAAAGAAAAGATCAAGACTCTTATGGCTCAAAATGAAACCGTGAGCTCAAGATCAGTTCACAATGGCAAGGAAAACGTTTGAAAAGGATTGGCAACGTCATAATAAAAAATGCTGATTATGTCAAGGCTGTGATCAACTCTGAGATTTTGTGATTCGAATTTAGTTTTCAGTTGTATGGTAAGATTGTTTTTTTATCTTAGTTATGATTTTATGGTTATTTTTCTAATTAATCTAGATTGATTTAGATTTCCGTTGTTAAAAATAAGACTGGCTACAGAATCGAGAGATTTTGTAGCCAAGTCAATTTCTCATATAAAAATTTGGAAATTGTTAGTTAAATAAATATCTAATTTGCACATTTCATTTTGCTTTCAGGATAAGGTGTATCTTGTGAATTGGATCATTGCTGGACTTAGTTAATTAGCCATCTCTTTTGGCTTATTTTTTAAATCAAAACAAAACTTTCATAATTTTGGAAGATCTAGTTTGATATTGAGTGGTTTTTTGGAGCCTCTATATTTGTAACTTTTAAATATTTTTCAGATCTGATCCTATCTTAGAAGATAGGAAGTTTAACCTTTGTAAGCTCTTTAAATACTTCATATTTTTGTAAGAACGATCATCTTGGCTGAGGGAAAGAGATGGACAAGTGATTCCAGAACTTAATAGAATGACATATATGCATTTTGGCTTTAGCCTCTTGTTTATAATGTTGTTGTTTATGTTTTGTTAATCTAGTTACATGTGTAGGTCTGATATCTTTAGATTAAGTGGTCTATGATGTGCAGGATGTTTATATTATAAATATCATCTACAACTTGCTTCTCAAAATATAAATGTTGTGATCATATCTTCAATAAAAATAATAGGATTTGTCTTTGAGTTTTAATTGAATGATAATATGCACAAGTTGCTTTCAGATTTATCTTGCTGCAATCATATGTAATTATGAGATCACAGGTTTATGTTTGTGTATCCTTTTCTATTATTAAAACTTAAGCTGCCAATATATGTTCTGAATTGGATGTTCTTCGACATGGGAGTTGGATGTTCACCACTCATGCAGATGCTTAGATACACCTCACTAACTCACTGACATGTTAGCTTCTTTGTATTTTTCTGTCATTTACATATCACTGAAACTAGAATGTATGGTTCATCTTTTGACTATCCACATGTTCATGTTTTATTGAAATTTTTACAAGTTTTCTCATATTTATAAAGGAAAAACAAAAAAGTATTTTTATGTGCTTTCTTTATCTGCTTCCTAGAAGGGATCATTTTTCACATTGATTTTTGTAAGTTTCGATTAAAACTTGTAGTTTGTAAATCATGTACATAAACTATATTTGTATATCTTCTTCTTAAATACACCTATTACAGTTACATTAGAGCATATATATATATATATAGTGTTTAGTAATTAGTTAGTTATTTCTTTCTTTTATTCATTTCTTTTAGGATTCTTAGATTGGCTAACGGAGCCATTAAACCCGTTAGAATTATTTATACCAAACGACTTGGGTTATTTAGACAACCATGGACCGGACTCGTTCTCCCTATTGATGGATGGTCAATTTCGCCCGCCAAAAAATGGTGCTAGAAGGAGGACTTGAATACAATTGAATGGACATGGAAGTCGTAAGACTCCTCCCCCACACACTCGCTCCCCTATAGTAACACAGAGTCACTCTGACAACAACGTTACTATGGAAACAACAACTACCTCGAACGAAAACCCCCAGATTCCTGTTTGAACCGGTAACACCAAATCCTCAAGGGGCCGACGTATAGGAAATTGTTCGTCAGTCACTCATAACGAAACATAGTGCCTTGGTCCAGATCAGACAGTCTGGTAGGCCGCTTAACCAACCATTAGATTTCTCTGATATTAGAGAACAACTTGAAGGCACTGGTCTGCATTTAAACCCTTTAGGAGACAATAGTTTCAATCCTACCGAGACACCTATTCTCGGAGACTGGGGATCTAGAATCCCACCTTCCCCACCTCACTCATCTCCATCCTCTTCAGGAGGAGAATCCTTTGACGAAGGTAGTTCATCATCTAAAACTTCTCAGCCTTCAACACCACCTATAACTATGGAAAACCAAAACAATATCACCAGACCCTGACTCGATCAAGATGTCGTAGCTGTACCCAGACCCCAACACACTTTACCAAAGCAACCCGAGAAGTGGTTACCTAAATTTGACCCGTATTCTAAACAATCTGCCGAAGACCACATAAAGAAGTTTATGTTAGCCATTAGACTCCGAAGTATAGAACATGAAGATGTAGTATGCAGACTCTTCCCTTATACATTCAATGACAATGCCTCTACATGGCATTTCACCCAACAACCAAAAACCATTGTCTTTTGGGAAAGATTCGAAACCTGTTTCTTAGAGAAATTTGGAGATGACAAATCCCCTGAAGTTTTGGTTGTGGAACTGTCCAGTTTAAAAATGAACCCTAAGGAGAAAGAAAAAGATTTTAATTAAAGGTTTCTTACATTAAAAAATCGAATTCCCACAGATTCAATGCCGGTTGAAAGTCTAATTGTTTCATATTATACCAGATGTTTTCATAGTAATATAGCTATTTGGGTTAAAAGGTCCAAAAAGTCTTTGTTACTGGAATATTTCGAGGAGGAAAGTCAAATTTAAAAGGATATACTAAGTTTAAAAGACAATCTAAATAGCGAAGCTGAAACAACTTCACCCGCTAAAACGAAAATAGAAATCCTCACTAGGCCTCCTCAAGCCAAAAGCCAACAAGAAACTTTAGACTTAGAAAGTTTGCAAAAGGTTGTCCAGAAATGATCGAATCAGGTCATAGACTTGAAGAGATCAGCCGAAGAGGCATCCACAAGAAAAGGAAATTTTAAACCTCCTTTCAGGAAGCCTTTTCCTCCCAATCGGCCAAATCTGACCACTGAAGGTCTTAATTTCGAAAACTTGCAATACGCTCTGCAAACTATTCTAAAAGCACATGATAAATCTTCCCCTCCTGAGAATTTTGAAGACATAGCTGAAGAAGAAGTAGCTAAATAAGATGAGTCATCTCCCAATATCTTTGTACATTTTTTTGATAGTATTTTTCAAGCAAACTTTGAAACTGTCCACCCTTACAACACAAGGAGCAAATCATATAATAAACCGTCTTCCGAAATGAGTAATAATGTGCCTCTAAAAAAGCCTAAGCAAACTGAAATAAAACAAAGTTTATCAGTCCCTGTTTTAGAATATGACTTGATTGAAGATCTGAAGAAATTAAGAGCAAATATTTATGTTTATGAGCTTCTGAAATTTCCTTTAATTCTACAGAAAGTGCTTCAAAATATAGTAGAAAATAGCAAGAACAACGTTTCTAACAACGAGAAATCTGTAGAAATAATTTCTAAAATAAAAAAAAAGATCTCTGCTAAAACCATAACCAAACTTCCTGATACAAGGGATTCAACAGAAAAAACTGTATCAAATGTAGATAAAATTGTTTCAGGGACAACAACAAAAAATAAGCAGAATTATGTTGTTAAGACTCGTAAAAATGTCCCACCTTTCTTATCGACTTTTGAAATTTTCAATAGAAATGTACATAATTGCATGGTAGATTCTAGCGCATCATCGAATGTTATGCCTTTATCCGTTTGCCAAAAAATTACCGCAAAAGTTTAGCCTTTTAGTCTTAAGATCATTCAACTTGATCAAACTAACGTTAAGGTAATCGGTGAACTTAAGAATGTGCTAGTTAGACTATCTTCTAATCCTAAGGTTCACCAAATTATTGATATCATTGTTGTTGACATCTCAGAAGTCTATGGTTTGTTCTTAAGCAGGGATTGGTCCGAACAACTACATGGATACTTTGCAATAGATTGGTCTCATCTGTGGCTACTAGAAAATGGACAGCCAAATAGAATTAAGATTAATTGCAAACGCTATCTCAAGAACAAAGTGATAGATCTAAATGATCCAAAGAAACCTTTTACTGCATCTGCTAATTCACTTGAAATGTAGGGAATGAACACCTTCTTCGGTAATTTCGTCACTGAAATGTCTCCCGTATTCGATTCTAGGCAAATATCAGAACTCATTACTTGTATGAAGTCACCAGCTTTGCCGAATGTGTCAAACGCTACTGACAAAGATCAGATATGGTCATTATACTTCGATGGATCCAAATCCAAAGAAGGAGCCGATGCAGGATGTGTACTCATCGACCTCGCATGTAATAAGACTTTCATCGCCTATCGATTAGAGTTCGGGTGCACTAACAACACTGTCGAATATGAAGCACTCTTGCAAGGGCTTAAGAAAGCTTTGGATATGGACGTAAGAAAATTAATAGTTTTTGGTCATTCGGAAATCGTGGTCAGGCAGGTAAGAAATTCCATTAATTGCTTGTCACCACATCTGAAAAGTTACCAAACCAAGGTATGAAGTATGATGCATAATTTTTTATCATTTAACATCAATTCCATTCCTAGATTAAGTAATTCAGAGGCTGATTTATTGGCTAATGTCGCTTATAAACTTTTTCCTGCAGAAGGTTTTTCTCTAAATGCATTTTTGATTGAATTATTTTTCAGGCCGTTGATCCCGGACAACATCACCAACTGGAGAGTGTTCGACGATGATCAACAGATCATCAACTTCTTGCACATGGAAGACACTTTCCAAGGTTCAATTATCGATGAAGGCACTCACGACGAAAACCTCCACAACTTCACGGTAATATCAGATCATAGATCTCCTGAATCGACATTCGATCTGGTAAATTCTATCCCTAGAGCTGTTGTAAGACTAGAGCAGTTTTATGACCTGCATGATAAATTTAGAGGTTCTGTAAATTGTAAAACGAATAGTTCTTCTTTGATTTATGAAATAGTCAACTTAGGTACTAAATAAAATCTGCAAAACATTAATTTGGGAATGGGGTGCTCCGAGCAAGAACGGTCTGCCTTTATAAAATTATTTAAAGAATTTAAAGATGTTTTTGCTTGGACATATGATGATTTAAAAACATTTGATCCTAATATCATACAACATGTCATTCCCATGAAACGTCAGACCCAACCTTTTCAAAAAAAGATAAGGAAGATGCACCCTAAGTTGGAACCCACTGTCAAGAAAGAACTAAATAAATTATTGAATGAAAAGATAATTTTCACACACAATGGGTATCTAATCTAGTCCCTGTTAGGAATAAAAGTGGCGAAATCTGACTCTATGTCAACTTTCGCAATCTAAACCAAGCGTCAGACAAAGATAATTATCCCATTCCTCCAATGGAAAAGATACTTCAACAAGTTTCCGGTTCCAAAAGACTTTCATTACTGGATGGTTTTTCAGGATACAACCAAGTCCTCATGTCTCCCTCTGACCAACTCAAAACCACTTTTCGTACCCTATGGGATACTTATGCCTACAGAAAGAGGTCTTTTGGGCTTATAAATTCCAGGGCCACTTTCTAGAGAGCAATGGAAATTGCTTTTCATGGTCTTCTAAATCAATCAGTAGTGGTCTATCTCGAGGATGTAATCATTTTCTCCAAAAACAAGAAAGATCATTTGTCTCACCTTAGGGCCATCCTAGAATGATGTCGCAAATATGGCATATCCCTTAACCCTAAGAAATCAGTCTTTTCAGTTGAGCAGGAAAAACTACTTGGGTTCATAGTGTCCAAAGATGGAACGATTATCGACCCCGAAATAACCCAAGATATTGCTAGACTTGCCCCTCCCACTTTCAAAAAAGCCATGCATTCGTTTTTAGGCAAGATTAACTTCGTTAGAAGGTTTGTCCTAGATTTCTCAGAAATGGTAAGGCCATTACATAATTTAATCAAAAAGGACGTTCAGTATCATTGGGGGCCACAAGAAAATTGAGCTTTCGATTCCATAAAACAAGCCATCGTTGAAGCCCCTTCCTTGATGAGTCCTGATTTCTCACAAGATTTCACTCTTTACACTTTCATTTCCGACCGATCGTATGCAGATGTCTTAACCCAAAATAATGCTGAAAACAATGAAATACCCATTTCTTTCATGATCTCGACGTTCAAAGGGGAAGAGCTTAATTACCCAGCTGAAGATCAATAGGCTTATGTAGTTTTCAAAGTAGTAAAACATTTCCGGTCATACTTGCTGAAATATAGAACTAAAGTCATTGTGCCTTATCCATCTGTTAGAAACTTACTAGTACAAAAAGAATTGAGTGAAAAAAGGGAAAACTAGATTACATCATTACAAGAGTATGACCTTGAAATTATGTTAATAAACTGAATAGATCTACAAATATAATCACCACAAATACTGAATACAAAATAGATTCACAAAGCAAGATAGAAGAAACCACATTTTATTATTACCAAACCGTTGAGGTAGGGCAACCCCATACAATGGATCCTATTATGGAATGGATCCTCTTCTGTTCACTTGCCTCTTTGAGGGGGCATCCTCCTATTGACCTATAACTCACAATACAATAATTCTCTTCATATCCAATTACATTGCTTAAACCCCTTTATATAGTACTACCATCACCTAAGAACATTCTAGAGGAGGAATCTTCTAGAAGTAGAACCTTATAAGAAGTCCTCTTACATTTATTATATCTAATTACCCATTTATTATATCTAACTACCATAGTGAGCCTTATTTAATAATATAGTGGACCTAGTCCACCTTACATTCAATGGACTCCACTATTATCACTATGGGCCCTCTGGGCCCCCCACACTACCTCTGTAGCTACCTTACATTCCATCCCCCTTATGAAAGCGCCGTCCTCAATGCTTAATGTACAACCATATACCAGGGTCCCATGGATAATTGTGGACCATAATGCTGAAGAAGACTGGAGAACCAATGTCCCATGTAGAAAGGAAAGATGCCATGCTAAAGTAGTCCAACCACCATTGTAAGCCTGGGTCCCATGTCCAAGTGCTCATGTGAACTCCCTGTGGAAAATTTTGGAACCCAATAACCAACTCAAAATGATGCTCCAAAGACTGACACCTGTCATGTCGATCCAAATAAGAAGATCCATCCACATAGTGTAAAAGGGTTGTAGAAGAATCTGGAAGGAATAAAACCACTGTAGAATATGCAGGATGGACACTGGTAATAATCATTGGTTCTCGATTTGTCACATTGATGCTCTCTACAGAAGAAGGATTAGAGTCATCAAATAAAATATGAAAGTGGTTGTCATCCCAGAAATGACAACTATCCATATACCAATCATCACAATCGGCCTCAAAATCATACCAAACATATATTTCTTAATTATATTCATCCCTGATGTCCACTATAAGAAATATCTCCTGTATTTTATCCAATGAATCTTGAATACTACGAAAACTATCATTGAGGCCATCTGCAAGGTCATCCAATCTAACATCCAATGTGTCATTGAATTGGGATTTGAATGCTTCAGTAATTTGTAGAATTTATTTGAGGGTTTGAGAGGAAATATCTATATTATCACCCTATGAACTCGTCGGTCCCACATTCGTCATGAAAAATCCCAAAAAATAGAACAATAAGTTATGGCAGAAAATCGTGGTTTTTTCTAGAAAAACCCTAAAAATATGCTAAATTTAAAATGCTCATAACTTCACTTCCCGTAATCCATTTTGGCTCATGTTTTTTTTTTAAATTGGGTGAAATTGTGAGAGGAACTCAGATCTGAAATTTGTCTAGGAAAAGTCGTCATCTAGTTGCTACAAAAATAAAATAAAAATTGTGCCACTGTCCATGGAAAAAACCCTGGAAATTTGCAGATTTTAAAACTTCAATATCTTAACTTCCCGGACTCCATTTCAGACAATTTTGTTTTTCAACTTGGGTGTTTTTCTGAGAGGAACTCAGACCTACAACCTGTTTCTACACATTTTTCACATAAATATATCGAAAATTTCTGGAATGTCGCGTCCCTCTTTTTTTTTCTCCAAAAAAAAATTTGCAAAAATAAAAAAAATTTGCCCACAATGTCTGCCAAGGAAAGTGCTCTGATACCAATTGTTAAGAATCTAAATAGATCTACAAATATATTCACCACAAATACTGAATACAAAATAGATCCACAAAGAAAGATAGAAGAAACCACACTTTATTATTACCAAACCCTTGAGGTAGGGCAACACCATACAATGGATCCTATTATGGAAGGGATCCTCTCCTGTTCACTTGCCTCTTCGAGGGGGCATCCTCCTATTGAGCTACAACTAACAATACAATAATTCTCTTTATATCCCATTACATTGCTTGAACCCCTTTATATAGTACTACCATCACCTAAGAACATTCTATAGGAGGAATCTTCTAGAAGTAGAACCTTATAAGAAGTGGAGGCCATTCAATGTAAGGTGGACTAGGTCCACTATATTATTAAATAAGACCCACTATGGTAGTTAGATATAATAAATGGGTAGTTAGATATAATAAATGTAAGAGGACTTTTTAGAAAGCTCTACTTCTAGAAGATTCCTCCTCTAGAATGTTCTTAGGTGATGGTAGCACTGTATAAAGGGGTTCAAGCAATGTAATGAGATATGAAAAGAAATATTGTATTGTGGAGTGGTATCTCAATCGGAGGATGCCCCCTCGAAGAGGAAAGTGAACAGGAGAGGATCCCTTCCATAATAGGATCCGTTGTATGGTGCTGCCCTACCCTAAGGGTTTGATAGTAATAAATGATATTTTTCATATTGCTTATGTATATCTGTTGTGGTTCTTTTGTATTCAGTATTTGGTTCTTAACAATTGGTATCAGAGCACTTTCCTTGGCAGACATTGTGGGCAAATAGTTTTTTTTTTTCGGAGAAGAAAAAAGAGGGTCGCGACATTCCAGAAATTTTTGGTATATTTATTTGCAAAATTTACAGAAAAAGGTTGTAGATCGGAGTTCCTCTCATAAAAAAACCAAAGTTGAAAACATAAAATCATCTGAAACAGAGTCCGAGAAGTCAAGATATTGAAGTTTTAAAATCTACAATTTTCAGGGTTTTTCCGTGGACGACGACATGATTTGTTTTTAAATTTTTGTAGCATCTAAAGGTCGAATTTGCTCAAACAAATTACAGATCTGATTTCCTCTCACAATTTCACCCAATTTCAAAAACAAATTAGCCAAAACAAAGTCCGGGAAGTGAAGTTATGAGCATTTTAAATTCGACAGTTTGTTAGGGTTTTTCCAGAAAAGGCCGCGATTTTCTGCAGTAATATATTGTTCTATTTTTTGGGGTTTTTCATGATGGTGGTGGGACTAGAGAGTTCATAAATTTTTATAGGGTGCTCAGATGGATATTTCTTCACAAACCCTCAAAGAAATTCTACAAATTATTGAAACATTCAAAGCCCAATTGTTTGACACATTGGATGGCTTTGTAGATGGTCTTAATGATAGTTTTCATGGTGTTCAAGATTCATTGGATAACATGCAGGAAATATTTCTTATGGTAGACCTCAGGTATGAATATAATCAAGAAATATATGCTTGGTATAATTCTGAGACCGATTGCAATGATTGGTATATGGATAGTTGTCATTTCTGGGATGGCAACCACTTTCATATTTTATTTAATGACTCTACTCCACCTTCTGTAGAGACCATCAATGTCCTACATCAGGAGCTAGTTACCAACATCTAGCCTGCATATTCTACAATGGTATTGTTCCTTCCAGATTCATCTTTGATCATCTCTCACTATGTGGATGGATATTCTTATTTGGATCCACGTGATAGGTGTCAGTATTGGGAGCATCATTTTCAGTTGCTTATTGGGTGTCGATATCTTCCATATGGGGTTCACATGAGAAATTGGACATGGGACCTTGGTTTACAATGGCGGTTGGACTACTTCAGCATGGTGGCTTGCATTTCTCAATGGGACCTTAGTTCTCTAGTCTACTTCAGCACTATGGTCCACACTTATCCATGGGACCCTGGTATATGGTTGTACATCAAGCGTTGAGGACAATGCTTTCATAAGGGGGATGGAATGTAAGGTAGCTAGAGAGGTAGTGGGGAGGGGGGCAGAGGGCCCACAGTGATAATAGTGGAGGCCATTCAATGTAAGGTGGACTAGGTCCACTATATTATTAAATAAGGCCCACTATGGTAGTTAGATATAATAAATGTAAGAGGACTTCTTATAAAGTTCCACTTCTAGAAGATTCCTCCTCTAGAATGTTCTTAGGTGATGGTAGCACTATATAAATGGGTTCAAGCAATGTAATGGGATATGAAAAGAATTATTGCGTTAGGAGTGGTAGCTCAATAGGAGGATGCCCCCTCAAAGAGGCAAGTGAACAGGAGAGGATCCCTTCCATAATAGGATCCATTGTACGGTGTTGCTCTACCTCAAGGGTTTGTTAATAATAAAGTGTGGTTTCTTCTATCTTGCTTGTGAATCTATTGTGTATTCAATATTTGTGGTGATTATATTTGCAGATCTATTCAGGTTCTTAACAACAAAATCACCACCATATATATAGAAAAACAATATGCAAAATCTCTTTTATTACTGTCAAACCCTTGAGGTAGGGAAACACCATACAATGGATCCTATTATGGAAGGGATCGTCTCCTGTTCACTTGCCTCTTCGAGGGGGCATCCTCCTATTCAGCTACAAATTACAATACAATAATTCTCTTCATATCCCATTACATTGCTTGAACCCCTTTATATAGTACTACCATCACCTAAGAACATTCTAGAGGAGGAATATTCTAGAAGTAGAACCTTATAAGAAGTCCTCTTACATTTATTATATCTAGTTACCCATTTATTATATCTAACTACCATAATGGGCCTTATTTAATAATATAGTGGACCTAGTCCACCTTACATTGAATGGCCTCCACTATTATCACTATGGGCCCGCTGGGCCCCCCACACTACCTCTCTAGCTACGTTACAAATTATGCCCACACAAATTGTCAGAGGTCAAGATCTATGCAAACTAGTGGCTGATTCGGTTGAAGAAGAACAGATTCAAATTAATGTCTCAACTTTAAATCAGCATAATGAAAATCAGATCTGTTGTACACAAGTTGCTTCTAATTCTTGGTTTGATGACATTAAGTTTTATTTAACACACGGTTCTGCCCCTTGCCATCTTGATCCAAAAAAGAAAAGATCATTAAGAATCAAATCTGCACCTTTCCAGTTGGTAAATGACGTATTATTCCGTAAAATTTTTGATAGCGTACTCATGAGTTGTTTGGAAAGAGATGAGGCAGAGAAAGTATTATTTGAACTTCACACAGGTCAAACTGGTGGGCACTTTGGTGGAGATACCACTGCTCACAAGGAATTAAGAGTTGGGTACTATTGGCCCACGTTGTTCAAAGATGCCCATATATTATGTCGTAAATGCATAATCTGCCAAAAGGTAGTTGGACGAGTAAAAAATACATCATTCCCTTTGCATCTCATCTCTGTGGATTCACTGTTTTAGCAATGGGGTCTTGAAATCATAGGGCCAATTAACCCCACTTCTTCACAGAAACATAAATACATCATTACAACAACGGATTATTTTACCAAATGGTCCGAGGCTACATCGCTGAAAGTAGTGAACACCAATCAGGTAATATCTTTCCTCAACATGAATATTATTACTAGATTCGGCATTCCCGGATGTTTGGTTTTCGATAATGCTTCTTACTTCTCATCCCTTGAAATGATGTTTTTTATTTAGAAAAATGGATCAAACTGAAATATTCTGCCAGCTATTACCCCCAAGGAAATGGCTTAGCAGAGTCAAAAAACAAAAACATGATCAAAATCATCAAGAGGACAGTTTCCAAAAACCATAAGAACTGGCACAACACGCTTTTTAACGCACTCTGGGCTGATAGGGTGACACCAAAAAATTCTGTTGGTAATTCTCCTTTCTTTCTCATCTACGGAAGAGAAGCAATCCTCCCTCCTCATGTTCTTCTTCCCTCTCTGCAATTATCGTAGTAGGTCCAAGAGGAAGATTGCCAACCTCTTGAAAGTCAAATTAATGCCTTGCTGAAACTAGATGAAGCAAGAGCACAAGCAAAAGAGAGGTTGGATCAGCATCAACAGATTGTGAAAGGTTGGTTCGATTCAAACTCTGCTTCAGATATAATCTTTGAGGTAGGACATATGGTTCTCAAATGGGATAAACCTCATGAGGGAAAAGGGGAACATACCAAGTTCCAGAACCTATGGTTGGGGCCCTTCATAATCATTGAAAAACTAGGTCCTAGCTCTTTCCATCTACACAGTTTGGAGTGATAGCTGGACACCTTCCCAGTGAATGGCCAAGCTCTCAAAAGGTATTTTTCGTGATGATTCCAAATCCACCTTTTGTACATATTTTTCTGTTTTGATTTATTTTTATTTTCTGATTTTGGTTCTTTTCATTTTGTTTTGTTTTCGCTGCTTTCTGGTTAAACTTATGTCTGTGTCACCTTTTAGTTCATGGAGGGGAACCATAATGCATCATTATGAAGAAAATGTTAAGGTATTTTCAAGAGCATCAATGTTGTAAATCGCTAAAACACAAACTAGTTAAAGAAAATTTCTGTTTGAAACAGATTTCCTGGTCTCACTTTATAATTATGAGCAGACACGACCATCTTCAAATCTTTTTACGTTGTCCCTGTTTATAAAGAAAGTAACTCAAGTATGCCTTCCTATCCTTGAAAAATTTGTTTCATCAAGAGACTAATTTCATATCATAATGAAGTTGATTAAGCAAAAAATTAAAGGTTGGAGAATGACAAGTGTTCTAAAGAATGAAATTTTCAGCATCACCCAACTCTTCTGAGTATCTTTAAACTTATATCAGATTGTAAATAATTTCTCGAGAGTTGTGGGAAGTGTTTGTAAACCCACTGAGATACTGAACACGTTTGCTGGCAGTGGGTAAATGCATGCATGATTCCAAGACAACTTCATCGGGGTGCTGAACAGGCCCGCTGGCAGCGAAGCAATGTTAGGTTCAAAAAAATTGTCAGGTATGAATTTTTTTATTGGTCATAAGTATCCTTCATTTTGAACTGAAATTTCTTGGACAAGATAGAGGCGTCAGAGTGTGTTAATTGAAATCCCTGCCAAGGCTATGGATGCCTGCTAGCAGCAGTGGCCCTGTCAACAATATCAGAGCCATTGACTTGAACATCGTTGCTCTCATTTTTAAAATTTGTCACCATATTTCATTTGAACAGGAAGATATCTAAACCTAGACTGTGTAATGATTGTTGGGATGCTTGGTGTCCTTCAGTTGTTTTTGATTTGTAATCATTCTGAGCAGTCCTAACATGAACTCATCGGTGATGCAGAGATAACTGCTTCTCCCAGTAAGTTGCCATTTTTGGTAGCCCTACACGATTTTTGCCTTTTAAAGTGACAAATAACAATACCTGTAGCTGTCTATGCTTCTTCATGTAAATATTGCTATTTGAAGGTGACTATTTGGTTGTAAAAAAGATGTTTTGATTGTTCCTATTTTATTTTTCCCTTTTCATGCTTCATTCATGCTTTTGTTCCTATTTTATTTTTCCATTTTCATGCTTCATTCATGAATGAAAGCATGAATGAAACATTAAAACTTATAATCATATTGCAATTATATCCAAGTCTTGGTCTTTATGTAGGGTCAATGTTCTTACAACTCTTTTAATGAATGTTGTTTTTCTTTGAAGCTTATCATATATCAATAAAACATTTGTTTTGAGTTTCCCCTAGATTATAAGGTATATCTTGAGTACTTTGTAAATACACCAAGAATAGATTGGCATTAAGACTATAATCTTCTTCATTTAACGTTCTTGGTAGATCATTTTCGATTTTAAATCTTTTTGATTGGTATTTTGATTTTTGGATCGCATCCTCTCCTAATCTTGGCAAATCAAGGTACCCATTACATATGATGAGATTTAAACACAACTTGGTCGTACCCTGTACTCTGTTTGAAGTGGCAGTTTGAATCAACAGATCCATCATTAAAAAATAGTCTTTGGTTTCTCTCTGTACTCAGGGCATTCATTACTTGAAACACCCAATTTTTCATGGCTTGAAACCCCTTATGCTCTCATTTTGGTCGCGCTAGGGTAACTGTGGGTTTTATTCCTTTGTTATTTTCTTTGGCCTCCCTCTGTTTCTGCTACCCCTTATGCTCATAGTGAGTTCTGGTCACCTTGTGATTGTCTGTCCAACTCTTATGGCGCCGATCGTCTGGATTGAGCCAAATGGCCCCCAAACTTTGCTACTGTGTGATGATGCGAGTGAAGACCTTAAAAATCAGGGTTTCTCGAGAAATTTCAGGGTTATAACTTACAATCAACCCAAGATTTCACCCTCACATTCGATGGATGCAGAGCCAAAGTAGGTGATATTCAATTGGAAATCACTGAGGAATTTCTAAGTGAGGCAACGTGCCTCCCTGTCACCGGCCAAAAATGGTTTAAAAATTCAAAGTTGGAAGAGGTACCATGGAGTCTATTCGTCACTTCTCGGAAAATTCAATGCTGTGACAAAGGTATGTCGCTCTCTCTATTGAAAGATAGATGGCACAGTCTATTGGCAATGTTAAGGCAATTTCTTACTTGTGAAGGTCGCTACGACCTCGTCTTCCTTTATCACATAAGACTACTAATGAATTTTATCGGTTTCCAGTTAAACATGCCTTTTTACTTATTAATAAGTTTATATAATATTTCAAAGAGATATAAAAGGAAGAAATTGGATTCCATCTTATTTCATCATGGGTTGATTAAGTTGTTGATAGTCCATCATCTGAAACTACTTGATGATGATTGGGATTCTTTCATGACTCGCAATGGATTTGTTGCAGTAAACCCTGTAGAGATTCATGTGGTTGATAAACCTATGCTAGAGAGGTCTCTTTTTCCTTCCAATGATAAGCCAGATCTCTTGTGTAAAAACCCTTGTGAAAGGACTACACCTGATCAGTCTGTGTGTGAGCAACAAGATGTCAGCTCCAAGCTTATTGAATTTCCTGAGCATAAACAAGTTGTTGGCCCTAGTCTTAACCTAAAATCTACCAGTGGAAACCCTTCCAAACGGTCAAAGAAAAGTCAAGACATGAAAGGGTTTAATAAAAAAAGGGATGGGAGACTAATTTCGAGGAGCCTACGAAATAGATCAAAATCTCATGTGAGCTCGATCAAATCGATCGAGGTCCATAAAAGCTCTGATTCTGAAATCGAAAAGTTCCTGGCAGATGAAGACCCAAATTACTCTAAACCGGATCTCAGTCAAACTTTCGATTATGTAAATAACCTGCCACCGTGCCTGAAGAACAACAAGGATTTTCCAGGAATTAAACTCAGCCAACGACAGACAATGGATGGTGGTAGTGTTTTAACACATAGTCATGTGCTTCCTCGAACACTTGCCCCTGTTGTAAATTGTGAAGTCTGTCTATATTGGATAGGTTTGTATTACAAAGACATCCCTGTCCTTCAATAAAAGATCAAGGCTCTTACGACTCAAAATGACTCATTAACAATTGAAAACCGTGAGCTCAAGATCAATGCACAAAGGCAAGGAAAACGTTTGAAAAGGACTGGCAATGTCATAATAAAAAACGCTGATTGTGTCAAGCATGTGATCAACTCAGAGACTTTGTGATTTGAATTTAGTTTTCAATTGAATGGCAAGATTTTTTTTTTATCTTAGTTATGATTTTATGGTTATTTTTCTAATTAATCTAGATTGATTTAGATTTCTGTTGTTAAAAATAATACTGGCTACAGAATCGAGAGATTCTGTAGCCAAGTCAATTTCTCATATAAAAATTTGGAAATTGTTAGTTAAATAAATATCTAATTTACACATTTTGTTTTGCTTTCAGGATAAGGTGTATCTTGTGAATTGCAGCATTGTTGGGCTTAGTTAATTAGCCATCTCTTTTGGCTTATTTTGTAAATCAAAACAAAACTTTCATAATTTTTGAAGATCTAGTTTGATATTGAGTGGTTTTTTGGACCCTCTATATTTGTAATTTTTAAATCTTTTTCAGATCTGATCCTATATTAGAAGATAGGAAGTTTAACCTTTGTAAACTCTTTAAATAATTCATATTTTTGTAGGAAGGATCATCTTGGCTGAGGGCAAGAGATGGACAAGTGATTCCATAACTTAATAGAACGACATATATGCATTTTGGCTTTAGCCTCTTGTTTATAATGTTGTTGTTTATGTTTTCTTAATCGAGTTACATGTGTAGGTATGATATCTTTAGATTAAGTGATCTATGATGTGTAGGATGTTTATATTATAAATACCATCTACAACTTGCTTCTCAAAATATAAATGTTGTGATCATATCTTTAATAAAAATAACAGGATTTCTCTTTGAGTTTTAATTGAATGATAATATGCACAGGTTGCTTTTAGATTTATCTCGCTGCAATCATATGTAATTATGAGATCACAGGTTTATGTTTGTGTATCATTTTCTGTCATTAAAACTTAAGCTGCCAATATATGTTCTTAATTTATTTAGAACAATCATAAGATTCATTGCAGATTTCTCTCTTGGACATGGTAGTTGGATGTTCACCACTCATGCAGATTCTTGGATACACCTCACTAACTCCCTGATAGGTTAGCTTCTTTGTATTTTTCTGTCATTTACATATCACTGAAACTAGAATGTGTGGTTCAGCTTTTGACTAGTTCATGTTTCATTGAAATTTTTACAATTTTTCTCAGATTTATAAAGGAAAAAAAAAGGTATTTTTATGTGCTTTCTTTATCTGCTTCCTAGAAGCGATCATTTTTCACATTGATTTTCGTAAGTTTCGATTAAAAATTGTAGTTTGTAAATCATGTACATAAACTAGATTTGTATATCTTCTGCTTAAATACACCTATTACAGTTACATTAGAGAATATGTACATATATATATAGTGTTTAGTAATTAGTTAGTTATTTCTTTCTTTTATTCGTTTCTTTTAGGATTCTTAGATTGGCTAACGAAGCCATTAAACCCTTCAGAATGAGTTATACCAAACGGCTTGGCTTATTTAGACAACCCCGGACCAGACTCGTTCTTCCTGTTGACAGATGGTCAATTTCACCCACCAACAATACATAAAATTTGTTCTTGTACAAAAGTATTCCATCAACTCCTAGCTTATAATCTTCCACTCCTTGCAGCGTCTTATCTTGCTATATCTTTGCTACCAATTCCCTGTACTGCAAGTCAATGCTTGCATCTTCCAAAACTCTGCTCTTTATATCAGTCTAATACATGGTTGTAGCATATAATTAGTGTACTCTCCTGCTGAGTGCATCAACCACTTTATTCTCCTTCCCTTTGATATGCTTGATATCAAAATCGTATTCACAGAGAAATTCCAACCACCTGCTCTGCCTAGCGTTCAAGGTTGGTTGATCAAACAAATACTTCAGACCATTATGGTCTACTCTCAATTCAAACCTCCTTACCATGAGGTAATTTCTTCATTTCCTCAAAGCATGAACGATGGCCGCTAACTCCAAATCATGAGTTGCATAGTTCCTTTCATGCTCTTTCAACTTTCTGGATTCATAACAGATTACGAACCCATTATGACTAAGGAATCCTCCGAGTTCTTCTTTGCATGCATTGGTGCATACCACAAAATCTTCATTTGGATCTGCAATCCTCAAGATTGGATCACTGGTTAACAGTTGCTTCAATTGCTGAAAGCTTTTCTCACAATCTTCTGTCCACTAAAACTTCTTCTCCTTCCTTTGCAGGGAAGTGATAGAGTGAGCTATTCTTGAGAATCCTATGATGAACCTTCTGTAATAACCCGCTAGACCCATAAAGGGTATGACTTCTGTCAAATTCTTGGGCACTGACCTTTCTCTAATGGCATCAATCTTCTCAAGATCTACAACTATCCCATCCTTCGAAATAATATGCCCCAGGCAATGGATCTGTTCCTGATAAAACAAGCACTTGCTCATCTTGGCATACAGTTGGTGCTCTCTTAGCACCTACAACACCATACTAAGATGTTTTTCATTCTCTTCCTTCGACTTGGAATACACCAAAATGTCATCTAGAAATACTATGATGAACTTGTCTAGATAGTCCCTAAACACACCATTCATCAAGCACATAAAAACAATAGGTGCGTTTGACATCCCAAACGACACCACTGTGAACTCGTAATGACCATACATTGTTCTAAAGGCGGTCTTGCTGATGTATTCATCCTTTATCCTTACTTGGTGATATCTCGACCTGAGGTCTATCTTCAAAAATATCTTCGCATCCTTCAATTGATCGAAGAGGTCATCAATCCTCGGTAGAGGATACTTGTTCTTTATAATTACCTTGTTCAATTGTATGAAATCGATACATAATCTCAACGTTCTGTCCTTCTTTTTCACGAACAGAACTGGGGCACCCCAAGATGACACACTTGGGCGTATGTACCCCTTCTTCAGAAGCTCCTCAAGCTGCAATTGCAGTTCTTTCAACTCTGGAGTACTCATTCTATAAGGAGCTTTCGATACTGGAGTTGCTCCAGGCATCAAGTTTACAGAGAAGTTAATATCTCTCTTCGAAGGTAATATTGGTACCTCCTGAAATACCTCTTCAAACTCTTTTAGTACCGCATGGTCTTCAATACCTAACACCTTATCCTTAGGTGTTTCCTCCACATGGGCTGCAAATAATTGACAACCTTTTTTGTAGCACTTCTTTTGTTGCACTACTGAGATTTCTATGATAGCAACAACTCTGGGAATTCCTTGGACTATTTTCCGATTCCCTTCCTCATCCAGAAAAGTGAATGCCTTTTTATGACAGTCTAGGATGGCATGGTGTTGGTCCAACTAGTCCATTCCAATTAAACAATCATAAGAGCCTAAAGGTAGAATGTTCAATTCAACCTTCATGCTCAGTCCATTCATGTCCATAGGACAAGACTTAACCAACTTAGTGACTTTCCTCTTGGTTCCTATAGCCAGCTACACTAACCAAGAATTTTCATGTTTGCTTCTCAATAAATCCAAATTTTCCACCACTCTATGATCTATATAACTATGGCTAGCCTCTGAATCAATTAAAATAGTAAATGGTCGGTTGTTAATCATACCTTTCACTTCAATCATGTGCGACTGAAATTCATCTTGCTTGTTGTCTAAGGCTGCATAGATCCTTGGCATTCTACTGCCCATGTCCTCCACTATTTCATCTTGCTGAACATTGTGGACAACTCTCACTTTATCATTTCTGTGGGGAAAATCTCTATACCTATGGTTTCCTTTACATCCCCAACACTCCATAGGTGTCTGTCTTGGCATTTTTCCACCCATTTCATCCTTTCTGGGTTCTCTAAAAGATGGTTTTCCCTGAGGACTATTTCTGAAAAAGGATGACTTAGTTCCTTTATGCCTCTGCTCTTTCTTGAACTTCTTCTTGTCTTCCAAAGCCTTATGGTAGGTAGGATTTTCTTTTTGTTGTTCATATATGTAACGCACCTCCTCGTTACGACAACAACTCTAATAATAGGTGTCAATTTTTTTTTATTTTTTTATTTTTTGTTTAAGGTGTGTGCGCTCGTGTAAAAAGAAACAGACACACTGGACTCTATGACGCCACCCGACGACTAGCAAGATGCACTCTCGAAGATCAAAATAAGGAGACACAAGGCACACAACAAGTAACGACAAACATTTAACGACATACTGGGTTATGCACAGTGCGAACACCGAAGGAAGAATCCATAGTGGTAGATTTTACTATTTCTGCACAGGAAAGCAGGGCGTTTAATCTTAGTTCTCTGCTCCGGAGAGAGAGAAGGTCAGATAGGCTCCTGGCCGACTGCTCAGGCAGAAACTAGTAATGTCCATCAGGTGTGTCACAAGAGTGGAAACCCTGCCTTTAAAGGGTCCGAGACTCTTGATACGACACTGGATTCTTTACACACAAAACAATCACGCACACTGACTCATATACTAGGCTACAAGGAGGTGTCTACATCCTGCCCGACACGACTGAACCCATACTCAAATGACTCAACCAAGTACAACAATAAATAAATGCATGACCGCAACCTCAAGGAAGGCGCAAAGCAGAAGGATTCAGACAACGACCCACCACCATTGAGACTCCATGACCTTAATTACAACCAATTACTCCATTTGATTTCCACTAAACAACGAGTTACCAACCCAGTCTTGAATAATGTGCATTAACTAATTTACCATAACATCACCATAGCATAACCATATGATCGCCTTCTATATCACAATATCATTGCAATTGAACTAATGATGACGTTACCCTTGTTTGTGATTATTAACAACAGAACTACTAGGAACCTATCCATAATAACCATGTAATTGCTTTTATAATAGATAGCAGTGGAATTAAACAAATATTAGCTTTCATTACAAGATGTTGTAAGTAAAATCATCGATGATTAGCAAAATAAATTAAATTCAACTGGGAACCTCGTTAGCATTGTAAAAACTAATAATGGCTTCATTACAAGTTATTGCAGTTAAACTATTTGATGTTTATCAATAAACTAAATTCATGGGAGGCATATTACCATTGTGAATAATTAGCGTTATAAAGCAGGTTAGCATATCAGCATGGAAATTTAGTATATTAGCATATTAGCATTATAATTAGTAAATAATTGGCATTATAAATGCATATCAGCATATTAGCATTATAAATAATTAGCATTGAAATTTAAACTAAAAATTACTTTTCATTACCCAGCATGGTAAATAAATAATCGTGGTTAGCATAGTAAATAAAAATAAAAAAGGAAACATACGACGATTGGGATTGTAAAAAAAAATCTCCTTTAATGCAACTCATATCCCTCATTTTAACTAAACTCAAATTCTTTTCTCGACACCTGGAAATCATCTACTGTACATTAATTTATTCTTTTCATGGAAACTAAATCATAACAAAATCATATTTTGTCCAATGCAACTGAAAATTGGGTCCCTTAATTTCATCCACAAATCGTATTCAATTCGGCATAGTTATTTTTATTATTTTTAGGAAACTAAAAACGCATTTGAAGATCACGTTCTTCTATTTACAGCTGGAAATGAAAACGTAAGGAAAAGGAGAGGCACGTGGAAGGGAAGGACTCAACACAACGATGAGGAGTGGACTGAAGGCTTAGTTCATGCTGCGCGCTGGCGGTAAATCTTCGACTTAGAAGTATAACACTGGGCATTCCTTTCAAATCCAACTCAGGATAAGGTGGAACTCCATTATCTGATATTGATTTCTATTTGGTTTTTATTATTATATTTTGATATGGGATACGCTGGAAACAGAGGAAGAGGGAGAGCATTGGCCAAGAATTTAATATGGATGTTATGTGTAAGTACATGAGAGATACCCTGTCCGGTTATTAGGTCTAAGGTTCGAAACCCAAAAGAGGAGGATGCTCATAATCAACCTTCAACAATGAGTAATCCTATCATAAATATTCCTGAGAGTAGTGGGGTTTTGGAGAACTGGGTTGTGACATGGACATTGATTTCTTGGATTGACATGTGCAGCCACATCAAAAGGCGGCATGGCTTCAAGTCATCGATAAGATGTTGATGACTTTGTAGGGTTCGAGTCTTCTTACATTAGATTTACTCAGTTTCTCCAGGGAGGATTAAAGATGGGTGAATCATAATTTTCTGAATATCAAGAGGTCAAAGTTCAACCCAGTAATTCTAATGTCAATTCCCAAGTGCCATTCAACTTCCTCCATTTATTGCAGAAGCCCAAGTGGGCGGTCGATCTGGGTACCATCGTGGAGTTCTTTCTCTCAAAAAGCACAAACTAAAGAGCAATCTCACTCTAGGGGCAATCAAAAGCTTGGGAATGGGATGAGATCAAAAGGGAATTATTCCTCTGTAAGTAATTCTTCAGCTAATCTAATCTTCTGATGAGGTCTCGGAGACAACATTATGCTGTTGTTGCCTCTATATTTTCTTCCTAGATATGGATACACTCTTAAAAATTTAGAACTACTATTAGATATACTAATAAACAAAGGATGGCGAGGGTTTCCTTGAACAGATTTGGTTATATTCCTAAATTTATAAATACTATTCAAGAAGCTTCCCATGTCAAGTCAGTTCAAGCTCAAAGCCCGAATGATGTCAGTGAGGAATAGAAGAACATGGTTGAGCTCGTACGAACACATACTCAAAAAAGAATACAAGGGCGTGATTGTCTCCATTCGCATTGGTTTTATGTTTTCTGTTCATATATTTCCTCTTCTTTTATGACGTTCCAGATGAGTTTGCTATTTAGACAAACTAGAAAACCTAATCTGATGAGTTTGTTATTTAGACAAACTAGAAAACCTAATCTGATAATTTTTTTATGGATACTTCATAATGACAAACATAAAATAGATAAAGAATACATACTGTAGATGATCTGATTTGATCCTGTTGGTTTCAACTGTCAACGCACCTAATCTTCTTGAACCGTAGGTATTGTACAGAAACTTTGGTCTGTCTATTTTGTTCCGCGCAAGTCCTGACAGCTATTCTGTTTGGAGTACCATTCATCACATCTGAATTCAAAGGCTAATCGTTGGGCTGACACCAAGATTGAGGAGGATTCAAGGCTTATAGCTTCCAAGAGTTTTCACCTGAGCTCAACGCAGGGATGGTTATCATAAAACGAAGACCCCAAAAAAATGCAGGAATCCACATGGGAATCGCCAGAACGATCTTGCAGGACCGGAATGTCAATGTAGTTAGCGAAATTGCAGCAACAAGGCAAGACGAAATGCCAGAACGATTTTACCAGAACATAAAGACAATACACTCAACGAAATTGCAACAAACTCAGGGATACAACGGAAACGCAGAGATGTAAAGAAGCACGCAGTGAAAATTTCATTCTCCCTTTTCCCCCTTTGAGATAACATCGGTGATATCTATTGCCGGAACAAAATCAGATCCAAAATTTCAAACAAGCCAGGAGTTAAACTCATATTTTAAATTGCCAGGAAGGGTAACAACACAAATGCAAACTGCCAGAACATATCATAACAAAGCTAGGTTATCCCTTTATGTAAAAAGAAGGATAAAATAACAATGAAGAGTAAGGTGAACACAACTACATGGGCCAGGGAGGGTTTCTATCAGTCTAACATCGAATCCATTTACAACAATAACCATTCTACCCTACAAAATAGAGGAGCGTACCTTTCTTTATCGCCCGCTTGATGACGTCCGTGCACTCTGCGTTTCTCCTACTCCGTGCCGCTCCCGCTCGTCGACCGTAGAGACTACACCGGTACCTCCCAGCCAAACGCTAGGGGTACTCTGCTTCCCCCTTAGCCCCCCGAGCCGCAAAGGGGCCACACACAAACCAGAGGATCCGTCTAGCTTCCCAGCTCACCTTGCAAGGCCGAGCTACCACTCCTAACCGAGCTGAGAAATCCCAACTCCTCACAAGCAATCAGTCCAATCCAAATTCTATAGCATAACGATACCTAACAGCCCCTCCCCTTTTCCCCTCATCCCCCTTTCTTTTATAGAGTTTTGAAACCTCCTCTTGCCCTAATCACCTTTAATTTAAGTTTTAATGAAAACCCTCTAAAAATTCTCTGTCTTACACGTGTCACTCACCCCCCACGTTCTCCAAAATTATTTTCTTTAAATTTATTAAAAGCTCATTTCCCTATTTTTATTATTCCCTTTCTTCCCCCCCCCTCCTTTTTTTTTTAAACCAGAAAGGTAAATGCGCTAATTAATCTTTTCATTTTATTTTTAAAATCATAACTTTTTATACTCCCACACGTTAAATAATTTTATTACTTATTAATTGTCTATGTTTCCTTTATTACTTTGTTTCCCTATTTTTATTAATCCCTTCCTTCTTTTTTTTTTTAAACCAAAAAGGTAAATGCGCTAATTAATCTTTTCATTTATTATTTATTTAATATCTTTTGTTCTTCCACAAGTTAGGAATTAATTTCTTCTTTGTAAAATTTTAAAACCATTAGTTTTAATTTAAA